>OMLP01007008.1:10330-24273 GCA_900302685.1 Spondyliosoma cantharus | reverse complement strand
GCAACAACTATCCACGCGAGATGTCACGTGACTTTTCCGGCTTTTGATTGTAGTATTGTTTCTTATATGAGGCTTCTTTTTCAATTTGAAGGTCAATATTGTTTTTCACTAACGACATAACAACAAATTATCCGTGCATTCATATGGAACAAAGCTTGAGGAGCGGTCCACTATTACTCTCCTTCCTGTTAGGTTGCAGGCTGCGGATGGATACTTTTTGACTGTCATAACAGCCGTGCGCCGGAGACAGCAGCTAAGGTGAGTAGATCAAAAACTCTCTTTTTTAGTAAACTCTGTGCACACAAACAATGTTCTCAGTGCTCGTGTTCATGTGTAGAGACCCTGGTGATACTACGAGCAAAGTTTCATGTTGTGTCGAGCCTTCTTAGTGTTTTAAAAACAGAGATTTTTGATGCTAGCTAAGTGCCTCATGCACTCCCGTTCAAAATTAGCTTGGCCGAAAACAAAACTAGGGTAAATCGTGCATCTTTCGTCGTAATTATGCTTTTACATAAAGGTTTCAATCATATACATTCACAAATAAAGCCTAGGTTGCTTTTTGGCAAGAGTTTTGCTTTAACAAGAAGGTCCTCATGGCCAGTGGCGGTTGTAGCTTGCATGACGCCCTGGGCGAACCTCACCCTCAACAACAAGCAGAGGCACCTTTACAAAACAAAGGGTGCCCAGCCGCCCACTCCCCACACGGCATCGTGACATAATTGACTTGACGTGTAAATGAGCAATACAAAAAATAATGCAAACAAATTTAGGGCAGCCGGTATGGCTTGGTGCCGTGGGCGATCCGCTGCTATGAGACAAGCCCAGAGGCGGCTGCTAAAGAGCCGGTCACTGTGGGCGACTGCCCACACGTTTTTGTTTTTTTTGCGGGAACTCCTCAGATGCCACCATGGGGGGGCTCCCCATATTACCCATATCAGGAACCACCCCTGCTCATGATATTATTTGAAACCCACAATTATATTTACTTTTCTGTCTCACGTCTCTGTCTAGTCTAACATCTATCATATGTACGCTTTGCCAATAAAAGATATTAAAAACATTTCAGTTTACATTCCTGTGTCGGCTCACAGTAGTTATGATTCATTTTACACCCTCTACAAACATATTGCATGCGAGTGGGCAGGGCAGATCTCCTGCTGTGTTTTTCTCAGCATTTTAAAAAAGTTTAACCTTTTGTCATAAAAAAATAAATAATTTCTCTCAAAAATAAAATCTCTGCATTTTAATTGTTGGAGTTGTATTTCTTTACGGACTTCTTCACAAAATTATCTTACAGAGTGTAGGTGGAAGTTTAAATATACAAATTGATTCAACTAGATTTCTTCCATTTTTGCAATTTTGTTGGGTCCCACTTTCAGCCTTAATAAAGCTAACTATTTGCCAACAGATAATTTACAGCTACAGCATGACTGACTTTTTACCAGATGGTCTTTTTACCAGATCTAAGACTTCTCCTTCAACACAAACTTTTGATTAAAACATATCTTCAGCCACGCCTGCATTTCATTTTCAGGAATAAATAAAGAACTGAATTCCATTCATCCTGTATACGTCATCTGCAGAGTCATGATTGACAAGTTTTGCGCATTTTTCCATGAATCTTTCACATGAGGCAAACACTCAGGTCACTGTTGTGACACAAGACAGGCTGATAATGCACTGTCCACAGCCCATACAGCATGTATGAGCACATGAAACATTCATAACAAGTACTATATTTTCTACTTTAGGTTCCCTCAAGCTTGATGCATTTTTTAGATTTAGCCAGTATTTGTGTGGATTATCAGTGTGTCCAGTGAACTGAGGAATAGAAAAATAGCACAAAAAAATTCACAGAAGCATCATCTCACTGTTGATATATTCAGAAACAGACTGTAATCGAAAAATGAATGAATTCAAGTGAAAAAGAGCTCAGTTTGTGCTGCCAGAGTTGAACGCGTTTACCAAAAAACAAACCAAATGCAGAAACACCAACCCAATCTCAAAGACCAAATAAATGTTAGTTAGGTATATTTCTGCAAAACCACTGATAAGTTCAAGCTGAAATTTTCTTTATGTTTCTTTCTGTTGCAACAAAAAAATATTCTATTTTTGAGTGATTATGTAGTGGTTAGGTTTAGGCACAAAAAAAACACATGGTTAGAAAAACATCACGGTTTGGCTTCAGAATACCCACAATGGCTGGAGACGGCCTGACTTCCTGTGAAAATATCTGGTTTTGGACCCCACAAACACGGCAGGAGATGTGCCCAGGTCTCTTTAGAAATATCCAGTGGTGTCATGTTTAGAAATGCCGCAAAGTAGACTTGAATTGCAGTCGCTGTTTGGCGGCCTCGTCATCTGTCGTTTTGTACAAATGTCAGTATGGTACGTACATCTTGGACTTGTCTGTGGTTTGCAGAAACATTAACTGCTGACATAATATTTTGGAGACTGGGTTTAAAAAACACAAAATATATTTTCTGCAATTCCACATAAATATTTGAACATAGGAATATTTATATACCTAAAGGATGATCTAACTGATTAACTGATAATTTACCGATCTTTTCAGCTCAGCCCATTGCTGGATATGAGCCAAATGCAGACACCTGTAATTACTGAGCCCACCATTTGGTATTTATTTAAATTGTAATCTCAGCAAGTGAATTAATGATCTTAACATGCAAAACCATCTAAAACAACAACAGATATCATTCAGCAGCCTGGTGAACGGCTTCAGCGAGCGCTAATTTAATTATTCCCTTCAGAACAGAAGCGATGATTTCCTCTGAGGTACACGACAACAATATCTGCCTCCGAGTGTCACGTTGTGTACATAGTGTCCTACCAGAGCAGCTTGGGTGTGAGAGCGACGCCGCCAAGAAAGGGAGAAATAGAAATAAGCAGTACTGTAAATGTACATGTGGATATGTTAATACAAACTGCCTGAGGGACAGTATTTAGATTGCAGTGCATGCTACCGAGGAATGGAGTGCGAGTGTACACATGCGCATCTCTGGCTGACTGACAGCCAGGAAACACAACAGGGATACACACGGCATTGCAGACGAGCATTAGCACCCTGTAGCTCGAGCGTACAGTGTGAGATGATTAGAGGCAGAGACAGAAACGGATGACATTTTGCGAAATGTAAGCAGTCAACTGGATGTGATATCCTCTAATATTCTACACCAAGCCCGGTTCCTTCATTTAACAGGGGCATTGATTATTTTGTAGTGGTCGATGTCTTGTCAGTCAAAGTGATCGAGCTGACCCGTAGTTGAAGGCTGATTGTTCCTGCTGAGTGTGGTTCAAAATAACAAATATGTGCCCAAGATGCTCAGCAGCAGCTGATTACAGTTAGCAGCAGCAGGTCACGCAGTAGAAGTCTATAAATATGGAACACAAACAGGTGTAAACAAAATAACATTAATCCCGTTCTGGTGTCAAGAGACGATAACACAACTACATGAGTATCCAGAAAGTGCAGTGTAAGAAGAGTCAGCCCAGTCTCCAGGATAAAAAATTACATGACATATCAACACCTCTGCAAAGCCTGTTATATCACATTCATATGACATGTTTATGACCTCATATCAGGAAGTGGCATGGTGGATGATGGATGTTTAGAAAGGGAAAGTCAGGACTTCTCTGTCTTTATGTGTAGGTATTGTAAGCCAAAACATGATCTTTTCTGAAACCTGTTTCAGTGTTCTTTCTGCCTAAACCTAACCAGACCATAAGCACAGCCTTGTCATAATATACAATTGAAAATTTTATCTAAAGAAACATAAAGGCTGTAACATAAAAAAAATGTCTCAGTCCAATTATCACATATCCACATAACGCATCACATGCCCCGTGAATGAATATAAAAGATGGTTTATACTGTGGTCGAAGGCAAGGATTTGGTCAACTGCCAAGGCCATGTTCCAGGCAGCCACTTGTCTTGACTTGGAGAGCATTAAGGTCAACCAAAAATTGGATTACTGGTAATCAAGATGTCGGTAGGGCATTAGAGACATTGGCAGTGGTCATGTACAGTGTCATTTTAATTATCTATTTCTTTTCCTAATATACCGGTGCACCTCGATTCTGCGAAAAGAAGTTACAGACATGACAAAATAAAAGCAGATTCTTAAAAAAAACATCCGTGATGCATCACCTTCCAGCTCATTTTATCTAATTTTTCTTTTCTTTTCAATGAAATAGTATGTATTTAGGCCACTTCGACATCCTCCATGCCCAACGTCACCTTTCACCTCCCCAAAAAAAGGAGTACAAGGGAAATTAGCCTACGAGCTTCATTCAGTGTTTTACCCTTCTGGTGATTTTTTTTGTTTATATCTGGGGCATCTGTGGATAGAGGTGTTGGTTGTAGATTAATGATCAGTCAAGAATTGCAATCAATTTATCAACAATACAATGCTGCCTCCAAGTCATTTCTCAGAATTACATTCATAATGACATGTCATAATGACATTCAGGGAAAAATGCAAAGCACTTCCTTGACATAGAAACCCAACTGACAAATTATGTTTCAGTGTCCTTCCCTATTTTCATTCAGTGTCCCAAATTGACCATTTTGGTGTGCAATTAATCTTTAATTGTATTTCTTTACAAGGCCTTACTGGGGTATGTAGCTATGCTCTCAGTAAGCCTGTTATTACAGCTCAACATGTATTATTAGAGATCACGCATCAAACCCGCATTTAAAATATTACTATTGCGAGTGAGTGTGACAGGTAAAGCCTTTTTTTCCACCTACAGCAAAATCGGGGGGAGGGTTAGTCAGTGCCGCTGCTAGCCATTTTGGTGCCCTAAGCATAATTCCTTTATGATGCCCCCCCCCCCTTCTGAAATAATATCGACATTATAATTATTGACTATGATGATTTTTCATAATGATATTTTTGGTGCCCCCTCAGCGCTTGGTGCCCTACTCACAGCGCGTAATGCACGTGGTGGGAGCGGTGACGCTGGGGTTGGTTTAGGAATGTAGTTGTAACGATTAAAGGGGTTATACTGTAGTGATAAATCATGTTTCCATGAATACGTGAATTTGTGAGAGATATTTTGCAAAATTAACAGTTAAAAGATGCAGAGGCTGACATACACTGACTTTTAGTCCATCGTATGCATCATGCCCCCAAAACTCCTGGATCCTACACTTCCCACAATGCATCTTGATAGCATTTTTCAGTGAACCGTCAGCTTAGGAAATCTAAATCTTTCTGTCCTCAAGCTCACACTTCATAAGGCAGATTTCTGAGCCAAACAAATGTTTTCACAAGCTGATTTGTTCTTTGCATGATGGGTAAAGTGATCTTCATGAGCAAAAGTGGTGCAGTGCAATGTTCAAGGTCGAAAGCTCCTGGCAAGAGAATTCATTGTTTCAAGTGAGGCCTTGCAAGTATTAATATACAAACATGCGAGTGTGTGGGTGAGAGGCAGTGTAAAGCGGTTAACTCTGGCCTTGTGAAATGCGAGGATGTTAGTGTGTCAAGGTGTTATGCCACAGAGCAGTTTTTATCTCGGTTCTAAATTCACACTGAGGCTGGCAGCATCCTGCAGCCCCTGACAGATAATAAGACAGAATTAAACAGTTAACTGTCAGCAGCAGGCACAGGGATCTGATCATTAACCAGACATGTCCAAAATATACTAAAACTATCACATTTGTGAAAAAAAAATTCAATTGCAAGTTGTACTGTATATTTTATGATGGGTTAAATGTTATCACCAGCAGTATACAGTATATTTCACTGTATCCACTCAAAATATAGATTTTACAGCCCAGTCGCCAGGATATAACGTTATCCAGCAGCTAACATTTCTACAAGTTTGACAAAGGTGCTATAACACATTTATATTATATGCTTATGTGCAAACCTAGCTGGAGCATAAGCACGGCGTTGTGACAAGAGAGAAGCAGAAAACTCAACCTGAACAAAGTAAAGTTGTTGTAAAAGTTAAGTAAGTAATCCTAACGTAAAGTTATGCTCAATTGTAACTTATCTGTGGTTTTGCGGTAATGTACTAAATATTTGGCAAATGGGTTGATATTTTTTCTGTTCAGTCAAAGAACAAACAAACAAACAAACAAAAAAAGAAAACAGAGATAGCATTTCTGTCCAGCCCTATCGTCAGAATGAATGTATGGGTGAACTTTTTTCTAAACAACGGGTCTGTTGAAACTTTACATTTCTGTATGTTGCGACTTTATGTTGCTTTAGTTTCAATTTTGTATCTGCTTACGATCGGGTTAGGTTTAGGCACAAAACACACTTGGTTGGGATCAGGAAAAGATCATGTTTTGGCTTAAAGTACCTGCTTCAGTGGCAAAAAAACAACTAGAATTTGTCTTGACGTCCCCTTAATAATATCCAGTGGTTTCAAATGACATTTTCTGTTGTGAAAACGCTCTACTTATGATCTGGTTAGGTTCAGGCACAAAACACACTTGGTCAGGGTCAGGAAAAGATCATGTTTTGGCTTAGAATACATGCTTCGGTCGCTACCAACATGGCAGGAGACTGAAAAATATTGGATTTTTGTTTGTCACAATTACAACAGCTATTTCTCCCGAGAGCTCCTTAAGATTATCTAGTGGTTTCCTACTTACAGAAGTTGAAACACAATCTCAAACTGCAGTCACTGGCTTGACTGCATTGTTGCCTGTAACTTCACCACCCTCCCCTCAACCTCCACAAATCCAGGTCATAAAAGTGTAATGTGAGTGTTTTGTAGAAATGTCAGCATGGCAGTTGTGATACAGTGAGTTTCTTTCTCAGAATCTGCTGCATGATCTGTGAAAAAAATACTTATTTTACAGCAGCTTTATGGAAAAGAGCAAATGGAGAGTTATTTAGCTATTCAGTTTCTTTGTCTGGCGAGAGGTTGTTATTGAACAAGAGTCATTATGCTGCGGGAATGAAATTCATCCACAGTTTGTCTGTGATCCCTCTGAACTGATTACTAAAATGCTTGTTAGATTCACTGGCTGTCACTCACAGTATCACAGCTGTCAAGACGAGAAAACACACAGAGGAAAATGTGTGTTAATGAGGGACGAGGAAAGTTTCAAGTCTATATTTAAAATTAATCAGGGTCTTAGTTGCATTGCGAAGGAAACTTTTTACTGTAGAGAGGTAGATTACATTCTGGACATGTTGTAGTTATCTCACTTCATTTGCTTCATTCTGACAGTAGCACGTACTAAAATAAATAAAGATCTACCCTTCCTTTCCAGCCTCAGTGCCGGTGTCAAACTGTGAATATTTGGTTGTGTCAGGGTTTGTTTTGCGCAGCCGTTTATTATGCTGTCTGTCAACGTACAGAAAATTGGATACTCCATCCTCAAGCTGAATTATGCTTGTTTTATTTTCTGCTTGGGGGGTAGTAAATCGCGTGTCTTGGCACAAATAAGTATTCAAAAATACTGTTTAGAGCATGTTTACAGAAAGTTACATCCCAGTACATCCCACCATTAGGTTCATATATTAAATTTTCCAATATTTTAGATATTCTAAATATTAATTTAAATGGAGTGAAGTCTAGAAATGCTTGACAAGCTAAGAAGCATATATAAAATCCTACAAAAACTGATGTATAATACTGTATGCTCTAGTTGTATATGACAGTTGTTCATTTTTGCTTTCTGGATCCCTTTTTATTATGTATATATATCATCCCATATGCTGAGTGTTTACCTACCCTCCAAAAAAACTTTTCCAACTAGATTAGACAAGCTAAGACAATACTATCGCTCAATCAAGGACTGAATGTCCAATTGCACTTCCAGTACCAGGCAGGTAATTGGAAACGCAATAAAGTGAGTCCTGCAGCGGAGCCTGCTGTGCCGCTTGATTTGAATCTGAATAGCTCCTTGCAAGTTCTGTCACGACTTCAAGCCTCTAACCATCTCCTCTTCTTGAGATGTGGGTCAGACTCTTCAGACCATCTGGTTTGGTGCTGTCACACTGAATCTCAAAAGCATCTGCTGCTGACGAGACGCCCCTGTTCATCTGAAGAAGTGAGCTTCCTGGATTTGCAAGTGGAGTAGTTTCAGTGTCAACATCCATTAGAGTGCTGGTAATTGAAACTGAGTGCTAATAGACTCTTGGGCTCATTGGAAATACACTGCAGCAGTTAAAACTATAGAGGAGTAATTCACAGATAAGATACTATAGAAGCAGTTGTGCACAAAGTCTTTCACTTGGAAGATTCCGGTTATCTTGATTGAATTTGAATCTTTGCATAAATTAACTGATTAGCTCTGAACATGCATGTGTAAATGTCAATCAGCATTATCAACCTCGGTAAAGATACATGCAAAGAAGGAGGGCTTGATAAAACAAACCAAAAACATTGTATACATTTATATTTTGCTCTTAGTGATGAGCTTCGCTGTCTTTTAATCCCTTACAAGGTGCCACCTATCTTCAGCAAACAAACAAGTGAACAAATAACATCTAATAAACTAATTTAATGGAATATTTGTTAACAGTAATTTTGTGTGTTTGTAATTCTATACAAAACTCTGTAAAATGATGGACATTATCTGTAGATTAGCAAACTGACTGTTATTTGAAGTGTTATACCAATAATGAAAAAATATCTGCTTTGTTTATTCACATACACATTTATATGAAATGACAATAATTATTAGTAATTAAATATGTATGTCATTATACTATAAAGGTTTATGTCCACACTAACAATTGAACAGTTTTCTTTGTAATTTTAAGGTAAATTAAGGTATTTATGTGTACTTTAACATTCAAAGTCTATAATTCCACAACAAACATTTTTCAGCTTGCCTATTTTCAACTGTGCATCAGCCCAGTCATAAACATTTTAAACATTACTGTCTCTCCATTTACAGAAAAAAGAAATTCTTTTTGGCAAAAGAATAGCTACAGACACTGACTTATTATGTTGTTGATCAGGCAGTCTTGATAAAACCCCTATTAAATTGGGGTTCGGGCTTGATATGGACTTTTGTCACATCACAAATTCTACGGAACACTTTGATTTGCAGTAATAATAATAATAGTAATGCATTTTATTTAAAAGGCGCCTTTCAAAGCAAGGACACCACACATACCAACAACAGTATAACAAAAACAGGAGACAATTTAGTGCAAATGAGTGAAATCAGTAGCACATTACCATAAGTAGATATGACCCTTTATTAGACGAGCATTTTCAACAGTCACTGTCTCGCCTTTATCCCTCTCCCTGCTGCCCTGAAGGCTTCTTGATATTGCCTATTTAGTTGTCACCAGGTGGAAAAAGGTCTTGTCACTCTCGCCTTCTAGTCACATTTTGTTGTATTTTCTGAATTCAATGCCATTAAAAAATCTTTAACAATTATTGTATCTGTTGCTTTTCTCTTCCTGGCACAACATTTCTCAGACTCACAATGTTTCAATGTCTTTTTAGACAGTGAGACTCTCGAGGTGTTTGTGAGTACCTGTTTTGACTTTCAAGGTCTTTATTTGTCATACGCATATGCACGACAATGGCAAAGAAGTAGACCCCCCCAAACAACGCTCATACAATGTGTATAAATAGAAAAATGATGTAAGTAAATGAGAAATAATACAAATAGTTAAAATATCACAATAACATATTAAATAAATAGAATAAAATAGAAAGAGCATCTACAATGTAGACAATCAATATTCCTTTTTATACAACACTGAGTAGTAGCCCAGGTGTTTCTGTGAAAAGAAACAGTGAAAAAATGACTGACGGGTCTGTTTTAATTAAATATAAATTAAAGTTGTGTGTTTTGGAAAATAAAGACATGGCTCTAATAATTGTGGCAGGCTGTTTTATTAGTGGAAAGCCACTTCTAGGATGCTTCCTAAATGCGCCATGTCACAGCTGGTGGACCCACAAACACTGTCTCGAATGGCCGTGACACAGACCTGGCCCGTTGAACCTGGGGGGTATATTGCGCTTGCAGCCAGCAAATACTGCTCACAGGTCCTCAATAGCGTGGTATCATACAATTGCTAATAATCTAATACTGCACTCTCACAAAAACATGTTAAATTGTAATATTGATGCAGATATTGACAATATGTAATTTCAGAATCTATAATCTGTTATGGTACACTAGAGTAATTCTCTATGTCTTTTACAACTGGCTATTGTGCCGACACAGAATCCTCTATCAAAGGTTGATGTCACTTTGGCATGGAGGTATGAAGCATTAATGGTAAACGTATACATTATGTCCACCACTTAAAATACTCAAATATAAGGTATTAAATGCAAACTTTGTTATAGGTTGTCATGCATGTTTGACACCTTGATATTTTTTCCTGTATAAAGTGTAAAGGTGCACTCATACTTTGAAAGACATTCAGTATGTATTGGGTTTTTGGGGACTTATCTTTGTCATTTTTAGAATACATTCTTGAGGGGTCATGACAACTAAAATATGCAAAGCAGCAACTCCTTGATATAAACAAAGCTAAATGGTACTCTATTATCAATGTTGGCAGTTGTATTATAAATTTGTTGCAAAACATTTCCTACCACTATTCTGAAATTTAGTTGTGCCATGTTTTTACCCATTTTCTGGGTGTATAAACACCACTTATTTAATGCATTCCATTTAATGAAGCGATTATTCTAAGTGTCGTTTCCAGGTGTTTCTCAAATACAACCCTGAAACATGACTCGAATTAATCTTGAGGCTTTGTGAAAATTGGGAAAGTAGCATCCCAAGGGTACCCGCTTTAATAAACAGCCTGTTTATCGGTACATATTAAAAGAAAATGCTGTTTATTTTTCACTGTGTCGTGACATTAATAACAATAGGTAAAAAAAACAAAACAATAAAAAGTAATGAGACGCCACATTAAAAGTGAGTCGTCGCTTTTCAGCCCGGTCTCGCATCCCAGTGGAATTCTGAGATAATTATGATGATGGTGGCGTATCATTTTTTTTAAGTGTTTACTCACATCAGCATCAATTATACGGTGCCCATTAAAACATAATTTTCCTTTCACACAAAGTGTTGCAAAGTTAGACCTGTGATCATCTTTGTGTTAGATGACATCCAATTTGTGATTTATTTTTTTGTATAAGTCAGTTAAAAAATTTGAAGGGTTTCCCCACACAAATTAATCAACACTTTGGACAGCTTTGGACAAAAATCAGATGAGGGAAATTGGCTCTAGAAGAGTAAATTTGATTACATAGATCCCTGACCTGCAGAAAAAAAGTTAATAAAAAACAAATAATAAATAATACAATGATAAAATGGCTCCATCCACCTTGTGCAGTGTAATCCAAGCCTCTTGAAGCCCCAAGATTTCAAAGTTGATTCAAGACGTTATTTACAATGTCGACACGCGGTAAGATTGTGCACCCATTCACATTGAGTGTTTTCATCTTAGCAGCTACTGTAAATATTTCAGCTTTATAAAGGCCGTAATATTGTCTCCTCATATCAGTTAGCAATCTCTGGGCTTCCAGAGACTTGAATTACGCTAGACGAAACAAGTCACCATCTACACCAGTTGAATGCTGCAACACCGTTTTACTTTGAAGCTCCAGAAATGTTTTGACTATGAAAAGACGATTTTCCACCAGTGTGGGGGTGAGTGGAGGATGACTGAATTTAAATTTTGAGGTGAACTTATTTTTGAAATAAATAGCAAACACCAGATAATATTTGTACCTCCCCTGTGACTACCAAGAAGCCTCTTTCTTATTCAACAGGATGACATCAAACTTTCTCAATAGGTTCTCCTCAGTACACTCTGTTATTTTCTTTGTAATTGAAATGGGGCTCAGCATATGAAAGATTTGTATGTGTGCGCTGATGATGTTGAAGTAGAATCATTCATTTACTCTCTCTTTTCCGGCTTGTAGCTCTGTGTACATCGGTCATTGACAAAAGATTTAACAATACAAGTTGTACCCAAATCTGATCCTGTCAACAAGATTTCCACAAAACTCCTAAAAATAGAAGAGGTGAATCTAGAAACGCCAATCCAATTTCCAGAGTTCATTTTCCTGGGAGGTATAATTATAACATGAAGCAGTTATGAATGCATTTTTCATCAAACACTGATCCATAGTGATGCCTGAACAATTTCAAGGTGTAAGGACAACGGTTTGATCATTACTGCAGATTACTGGATTGTAATTATTGCCTTAAAATGTCACTGAAGAGCTGGAGGTGAGAATTTGTGAATTAAGTCGGTGGCTTTGGAAGGTCAAATTAAATGAATGTGCTCAATATCAATGCTGGTGCTCTGAGGTAGTGAAGCATACACTCCTTTTGTGTGCTAAGTGATGTAGTGGAGATTGTTTGTCGCCGCAAGAAATAGTGATCTGCGAAACAGACCGTTGTGGAAGGAGAGTGAGAGCTTGTGGAAATTATAACACATAGGAAGGAGCCTGTGTGCTGAGAGTAACAATTCAATTTCACTTACCAGAGAATGCTCGGGTCGAAGGTCAACCTGCAAGGATGGAAAACAAGCGCTCCTGTTGGAAAAACTCAATTTACTTAGCTGCCAAGCTGTAATATGGTCTCAAATTAGCTGCTGGAATGGGAGAGTGAAAAGCTCTTGTAGGAGCTGAATTAATAACATGAGATGTTTTATGCCCACAGTAAAACATATAGTCCCTTATAAGTCATAGGAATGACTTAAAGTTGCTCTTTAAATGTTTTCTATTTTGATAAAGGTCAACTTTAACTTGTTTAACTGCAGGCCTTTTTTCCAAGGCTATGAGAGTTAGCTGGATAGTGCAATTAATTAACTCTTGAGATAAGGTGAGTGCCATGTGGTTGGGAAAATAAATGACTGTTCAGCCATGTCTTGCATTGAATACAATGTACAGTACATGCTATAGAGCATCTCCCCTTTAGAAAAATGTTCCTCTCCAGTATAGGCACAGAAAATACAATATCCCCCTTACAATACAGCTTGATGCTTCTTGGATGCATTTAAACTTTTTTTTCAGATTAGACAGCTACATTTGTAAACAAGTGTAAACAAGGTCCTAGTTGATTTTTGAGCCTCAGACAGAACTTGTTAAATAATGACGCCACTCGTCAAAAAGTGATGTTTTAGGATGGCATTCAACCCGTCCTACAATCCTGAAGCGTCAGCTTTTGACAAGTTGGGATTGAGACTCAAAGATCAACTTTTCTCAAAAATAGCACCTTTAAACACTTGGCCAAGGAGGACTCTGAGGTGCTGACAAATATTTGTTATCATAGCTAATAAATACCGCCTAATTATACAGTTTTGGAAGGATTATGTTGGCTCCAGTCTTTTATCTTGTGTTTGTCTTCTGTTTATTACCAACGAAAGCAATTAAAGTTTCTGTGATAAAATGTCTGCCGTCAATAACTGCAGAATTGTTTGGCATTATTTCTCAAATCTAGAGGAAAATGCTTTCAGGTAGAATTGTAGTTTATCTCATCTCACACTGATTGCAGCCCATGAGTAACATCCAATGTCACTTAAGGGATAAGGGTTTGGAGGACTTGTTGATATGGGTGTGTAAAGAGTCCGAATAGCTTTATGAAAATATGAAAACATGATGACATTCTTTCCCACAGTGTTTTGTGTCCTTGACTTGGGGCTTTTCACCTGTGGGTGCACCTTTCAGATGCATCAACAACACTTGTTGTTCTGGCTCCTTGAAGTGAAACTCTCGCCAAAATGCAACCTAGGCTTTATTTGTGAATGTATATGAGTCAAACCTTCATGTAAAAGCATAATTACGATGAAAGATGCACTTTTAAGATTTACGGTAGTTTTGTTTTCAGGTCAAGCTCATTTACAATGGGAGTGCAAGGGCACTTAGCTAGCATCAAAAATCTAGGGAAAAAAATCTACGATCATTTTTAAAACACTAAGAAGGCTCGACACAACATGAAACTTTGCTCGTAGTATCAC
>OMLP01006998.1:73980-95228 GCA_900302685.1 Spondyliosoma cantharus | reverse complement strand
TCTCTGTGGGTTTTGCTGGAATCTTGTCAGATTTTTCTATTTGCACCGGAGAATAGGGAGCAGAAGTGACGTTCACTTGTATATGTTGTGCAACCTCGCTGAGCCTGTAAAGTATGTGAATCAGCTTGGAGTGAAGCAGTAGATGAAGTTAATTTAGCTCACCCTGGGGAACAACAGACAGAGGTTATAATGTTGACTCATATTGTGAGTTACGGCATTTTATGCATCGTTGAAAAATAAGTCCATTATAATCATACGGCACTGTTGTTAAAGACAGTTATTTAAAGCTGCGGGGAGGCACCTTACAGTGCAAAGCAGAGCATATTAATGTGTGGAATAGGAGCCCAGAGGTAGCTATTTGTAATTAACTATGTGTCGTATCATGCAACGACAAACATGAATATAGGCTTTAATATGCTTCACGCACAGCGCTTGTTGTAGTGTCAGACACCATCTGAGAGTGAGCATTGGTGGGGTTTGCAACCAACGTCTTTTTTACACAGACAATCTAGCTATCATTTCCACATTTCTATAGTCATTGGTCACATTGCCAGACATACAACTGAGTGCAACACGATGAATGCCTTCAAGGAGAGATTTTCCAAGAAATTTCCAGTACTGCCACATTTAATCTCAGCTCTCTGTGCTTTTTTGTGTCCAAAAAATATGGCCATTCAGAGAAGGGAAAAACACGTTTGTCTTAAAAAACACGTTTGTCTCAATAAACACGTTGACACTTTGTGGGAACTAGTTTGTCTGAAGCAGACTGAGACCTTAAGGCCAGGAAAGGGGCCACACAAGCAAGTGAACACGGAAGCTTAAAGCCACGCAAGATCGATGTCCCGGTGTGTCACCTGAAAATCACAGCCACAGTCTTTGAGGCCTGAGTTTTGTTGCTTCCACTTGTGCATAAGAGAGCGTGCTGAGTATGTTCACTTGAGGCATTGCCATTTGTGTTCGCCTACTTGTGTTGAGCAAATTTCTGCCCTAAGTCAAACCAAACCAAAAGATAATCCAGCCTGACCATGATCTTTAAAATGTCAATGAAAAGCAGCCAAATATCACATATGAAAGTGTGGCGTGCAAATAACTCCATCTATGTTGCACTGATCTGCCTTTTTGCTCTCCTGATGCTGATCCCTATACCTAAATACCAGGGTATTACTACTTCCAATTTTATAACTCCCTGCATGGAAGCCATGGATCATTTTGATGTAAGCTCATGTGAGACCAGCAGCACGGCATGACAAAATGTATGCAAAAGGATACCGGAAACACAGATTTTTATATTACATCGATCAAGAAACTTCATTAAGTGTCGATGAATCACATGTGGCTTATTAATGTCAATATCCAGTGGAATGAATTGGTGCATCCCTACTCTCAACCGCTATGCAGAACGCCTTAGCGCTCTGCAAACGACAACTGCAACAGTTTCATATGAAAGTTGTGTGTAAAAAATGGTCCATCATCTTTGCAAAATGTTTAGTAAAATGTGATATCGTGATAAATGCAACCTCGTGTGTTCTCTGTTGTTCAGAAAGGACGGGGCCATCTGAGTAAGATTCAGAGACTACTACTTCTTACAGTAACACCAAAGTACAGAGTGGGTTTAATTTGTGCTCTCTAACTATAGTTCCAATTTGAATGTACTCCATCACACAGATGGATAAATTAGTGACTAATTAATTAAAGATATTGAATTACAGATTTCATCATCTCTTTTAACACGGAATTCTACACTGAATCCAAACACTGCTGCTGGGCAAGCACCACAGATACCTATTGGATGATCTAGATAAGTTCAATTAAATTCTGACGTTGTTGAAGTAAAAGATAGAATCGCATCACGACAGGAAAAGAACAGGGTTTTTTTTTTTCATGAAATTGAAAACAACCTAAACCATTACAACCTATTCCTAACACACTATACTTCATAACACTGCATTACTCTAACTGTCCTTGTGTCAGGTTGTGGATGAGATGTGACTTTCTACCATCTTTCTTTTTTTTCTTCTCTTTTCCATCATTGGCGTCAATCTAATGAATAAGCAGATTAATGGAGTCAATCAATTAAAGACAGCACAGCCATTTAACGCCAATAAATCATCACCGCATTAATTCGCTGGCCTCTTGCCAGTGTTGATGCGCTCCTTGTTGTGACAGAGGGTTGCATTTGGCAGTAAAGTTTGAGTGCTTTACGGCTGAAAACAGGAAGAGGGGCTGTTCTCAAATGGAGGCTGGAGCTTTGTGTTGAGCGACAACGATCTCCGTGAATGGATGCCACTGGTCTGAGAGTCGCAGCTGAAGGGCCAAATGCTCATTGTGTCCTTACAAACTCCCACCACCTTCTGTGCCTTCTCTTGATTCCCACTGAGCTAGGAGATGACATCAGTCGGAACACAAACTCCGTCACCAGCTCACACTGTCAAATTCGATGGTTCAGCCAAGTGTCAGTTTGTGTGTGACTGTGACGCTTGTGTCTACATCTGCGCTCTGAGTTGTAAACTCGCAATTACAACTATATGTTAGACTGAAGAGAGAGAGGGAGACGCTTTGTACATGACAGGGTAACCTCACCAATTTTACATATTAGAGTGTGTACAGGACTCGGGGAGGAGGCTGCATGTCATCTGATAAACTGCTGACAGTTATTACACTCAGTGGCATGTAATGTGATTAATATCCTCTAGCAGTGTCACCCAGTGGCTAAGGTGCATTGTGGGAAATGTAGGCACCATGCTTTACAAGCAAACCGCTGGTCTAGCATTAAGCTCCTATAACACTGTTGGAGAGTTTGAACATAAATGATCACTGATGCAGCAGAACTAGAAATACTGCCTTTTTTCATCTCCTACATTACCCACAGTGCAAATTAGCCACTGGGTGACACCACTAGAGGCAATTCATCAGATAACATGCAGCTTTCTCTAGAGCCGTAAAAGCTTAGACTTATTCAACACAGTTCATTGTGCAAAATTGGTGGAGTTGCCCTTTAAGTATAAAGAAAAATCCATAAAGAAATCCATAAGAAAAACCCTGCATTTACATTACATGTGCATACACACAGCACTGTAACTAACACGCTAAAGCTTAGGGTAATGTCCCACATGGAGGCATTCATGCCCTCCATATCTTCCTCATGTATACGCCTGCAGTCACTGCACCACCTCCTTGTCTTTCTATAAGCACGATGATTAGGAGGTGCTCCGAAGTGCCTGACACTGTGCCATAAAATAATTTTGAGACACCTTAAATCATCTCCCCCTGAGCGCTTATTCCCTTTAGCGGTTGCCAAATGTCTTTCCCATGTAATCTTTTACATAAAAATTCTAAAGCTGCCTCGAGTTGGAGCTGATTTGTGGCTCATGTTGATGCTTTAAGCGTTGAGTGACTGTGCCGCCACCGACATCTAAATGCATCTGACGGCAGCAGCTTAATCTGGCAGCCCGATGAGAGTTTGCTGGATCGTTACCCTGGCCCCTAACAACCATGATGCTGCTACGGCAAAACAGTGGAATAAGTGGGTTTTCATGCAGTGACAAAGAGTAATTTGTGACTTTGATATAACTTTGCTACCTCTACGCCTCATATAACGAGACAAAGCAACTTGTAAATCATGCACCTTAGTCACAGCCGGAGGAATAAAGGTTTCCATTAAATGCACATTTCAGTTGCACTTTCTGTCAGACTTGCTGGAGAAAAGCCTGTAACCTCGATACGTCGCGATGAGGGAAGTTATATTACAGCGTGGCATTAGAGAACCTCTCTGTGTGAGCACATACCTCCTGCTGTCAAGTCTCAAACCAGTGGCATTTCCCAGAACAACAACTCAGGACTGGAAAATGCAGGGTGGTAAACAACAAGGTACACACTACAGCGGTCCGCTTTGTAAACCCTCAGGTAATTCTGAAATGGCACAAAGGGTCTCTTGCAGCTCGGCTGCTTTTCCACAACCACAGAGAGAGAGAGCGCCTGCTGGGTTCCACTGCCGGACCTGCCGTGATGCCTATTGACTGACACACTGCCATCAGGGGGTAAAGCTGGGTGGCAGGGGCACGAATAGGTCAGATAACAGCCAGCGACGTGGCATGGAGCATGGGGATGGATGCCGCATGGTGGACGGATGCTGGAGGGTTTCAGAGTTAACACAGCTCTTTTGATCTGTGGCAATCTTTTCACTTTTCATTCAGTTGCAACACACTGGTAGAAATGTGCTTTTGTGGTGTCTTCATGTGAAAGGTTATCACTGTACTATATTTACACACAACACATTCGCTAGAATAAGTGTTACAGCACACATTTCTGCAAAATGTTCAATTTGTAAATTTCTCCAAGCTCAATTTTATAGTTTATATTCTGACTACACTGTGCCTATGGTCTGTTTAGGTTTACAATCCTGGGCTTCCGAGGGTAGTGTCTTTATCTCTGTTTTAAAGCTAAAATCACCAGAGCAAAAAGCACAAAGGATCGGTTAAACTGTGTTTATCAGACCTAAACATTAGCCAGAGTAACTAGCTTACTACCTACCATAATTATTTAACTGAGTGTCACGTAGCATTGGGCAGAAACGTGATAAGCGCTGTCCCCTCAAAACAAGAAAGTCCTGGGTTTGCATCCCAACCGTGGCAGGGCCTTTCTTTGTGGAGTTTACATGCACTCCCTGTGTTGGACGTCCGTGGATTTTCTCAGGGTGATCCAGTCATGTCATGTCATACACTCTTGACCAAGGCGCTACGTATCGCTCCTAATACATATTTTGGGTTAAATGTAGATGACAAACTTTGCTATCAGGGATAACTTAAGTTTATGTCCAAACGTAAGGGGCATTTCATTTGCTCACGATATTATTATTACAGGTATAGCAACAGTAAGTAAGGTGCATGCAGCCCAGATATACGTCAGCTGGGAACTACCTGCTCAGACAGCCATGCTTACATCAGTTTGTTTTGAAATGTCACAGGAAGAGACTTCGCACGCGAAGGTGCATTGAAAACTATTTTATTTTTATCTCTTCAAGTCCGCACACCACGGGAGAGCTGGGCATCTGATTGCCACTGAATGTGTAGCCTCAGTCGGACTGACGGCGCTCTCTTTGTCCTGAATACTAAGCAGGGTTCTACATCGCTCTGGGTGACAGCATCTAACAAGTGCCTTACATTTAAATGTAAATGTAAATACAAATGTAAAGTCAGTGGTCAAGCAGCAGTTTGGTAGATAAACACAGACATGATGCGAGTCAGACATTATGTCTTGTAAACATTTTCAAAGCTCCTGAGGAGATAAAGAGGAAGCAGTGGACGGGCAGAACATACGAGCACTGTAACTGTGAACTAGTCGAATGCAAAACAGATACAGAAAGGCACTGAGAGCCCTGGAGATAATATAGTAGCACTGATGGCAGATTTATAAGTTTAAAATGGATCATCAGCAGTTCATGTTCATAATAATGGACTTCAAATGAGTTGGCAGAATTAACGGCAGATTTATGTGATTGTGAAAGTTCCTCGGGGGAATTGGATGATCGTAGGTGAAGATAAAAACAAGTGCCGTCACGTTGTGAAACTCAAAATATGTTTATGTGGCGTTCACGTAGGTGTGAGCGATATTTCCAGTTCAGTAGATCTTATCTCTTCTCTGACACTCCAGTTCAGAGCTGCCCTCCTGCTGCTCCTTTCATCTTCTTTTCCCTTTCTGCTCAGGTCTCCTCAGACTCCCACTCGCTCTGACCTCCAGGCACTGTTTTCCTGGCTGCGGGACTGAGGCACACGGCATGGAGCTGGGATCCGAAGGCGGTGGGCAGGGCCCGTAGCCTGGGGGGGGGTGTCACAGGCCAGCAGGAGGGTCTTTAGGGGCTTTATTTGAAACAATGGTCTAAACTGTATGTAGAGAGGTGGGAGAGGTTGCAGGATTTTGCTTTGTTGACAATAAATGTGTGGTGCACTTCCCGAGGACGTGTCAATGATTGAGCATGTTTGCTGGAACTATCTGATATCCAACTGACAACCACACATAGTGTATATTCCAAATAGGCCAATAGGCTCTATTACAACATGGACAGGTGTGGCTTTGTGATAAAGATCTCAAACAATTCTCAAAAAATAGACAATTTAAAGAATCCCTCACTATTTGGATCTGCAAATACAATAGATATTAAATATATGCATCGATCACAAAATCTCTAATTGACTTCATGAGAAGTCAAAATAGTTGTAAATGACATGAAAGAAGACATTAAAATATTGTACATGCTGAATAGAAGAGAAGGCAAATTTAAACAGAAAAACATCATGCAGATACTCGGGCTGTCCTGAATACCATTTTTGGGGGGCTTCAAAGCTTCAGTGAGAATTTTTGCACTGTGATCCTCATATGTGCTGGATTTCAGCCTCATTAAATGCCATAGAGGAGCTCTGGTTCTCTTCGCCTTATCAGTCGTTTGCCTCTTTTCCAGCTCAAACGAACAATCAAACAAAAATGCCAAAACAAAGCATTTAAGCATTTGAATACTGATTGGGTGTTGCATAGAGTACCATGGACGGTACAAGCTCTGCAGAAGTCGGGTCAGCAATAGCACATACATCGTATTTATTTTCTATTAATATACACTAACACATGTATGTTTCAAGAAGTCACCCCCCCCAATGTGCCAAAATTAAAAAAATCTCAATTTTATGAGTGTTTTTGGTGTCAAAGTTTGAAGTGATAAGTTGTAATTTACTCTCTTTGGAGAACAAGAGTATGTATCTTGTTCTCTACGTTCTCACAGGCTCAACGCCCACGTTTCTCCTCGCTACTATTAACTATAACAACACAACTAGGTGACCAGGAGAACGGATATAATTAGTAGTCGATGTTTGCAAGGCTGCTGTGGATTTTTACTCCTGTGGTAGTCCTATCGCAAAAAAAAAGTCTTAAATGTTTGCTGAAATGCAGGTTCAAGGTGTTGAAACACAACCTACTCAATGCGACACATCCCTACTTTCGGTGCAGATGGGAAGTTAAAAGACAAACTAACGATGCACATCGGTTCCTTGTTGCTGGATAACAGAAGGCGCTCATTTTGAAATGGCTGTCATTTCAGTGTTTTCCAACAACTTTTTCCTAATTAGGTTAGAAAACAGACTGACGTCCCTGTGTGAAAAAAGTCCCCCATGTTAGAGCGAGACATAACAAATGATATCCAGTTTTTATCAAAGGCAATAGGAGTCCCAAAAATCCGCAAGTCGTAGTATAACACAAGTTTGTGTGAGTTTCTCCGAGTGAGCTCGTGTGTGCGTGTCTGCTCAAACAAAGGATTTGGAGTCGGTGTGCATGATTGGCACACAATGCAGATGTGTGGGCAGCGGATGCCATCTGGAGAAAGCGGAGTGGGCTGGTAGTGGAAGGGAGTGGGGGGGGGGCTGCTTTGCCTACCCCCCCCAAGAAAAAAAAAACGGAGTGGTTTGACAGGAGGATAAAGGAAACGATGGGAGTGTAATCAATCAAAAACACTGTGACACAAATAGAGAAAGACAAGAGACACAACCCGCCCACTCGCACCCTGTCCCGACCACCATCGCGGCCCGTTGTCGTCAGCCTCAAGAAACGTTTTCGCCATTGGTCGATAAGATGAAAAGGGGCCCTCCAGGTCCCCCTCTGGCTTTTCAGGGTTGCCAGGTTTGTTGTCAGGGGAGAAAAAAAAAACAGTGCCCTTCATCTGGGGATGTAGTTTTGGACAATCAATGTTTGGGGGTAAATTGGCCAATTTCGGTCGAGCACCAGGTGCTTTGTCTGCCTCATTACTCCCATAGAGATACTTCCACAGGAGAGACCATAACCCCTCAAAGGCAAAGCGTCCCTTCCCAGGAGAGTCTCATCAACCCACACACACCTCTCCGTCTAATCCTAAATCAGCCTCGCTCTGTTTGACCTGGCAGAACTTCCTTGAGCAA
This sequence comes from Spondyliosoma cantharus, assembly GCA_900302685.1. Taxonomy (NCBI): domain Eukaryota; kingdom Metazoa; phylum Chordata; class Actinopteri; order Spariformes; family Sparidae; genus Spondyliosoma; species Spondyliosoma cantharus. Next base: position 87,294 of record OMLP01006998.1, on the reverse strand, counting down.
TCCAAGATCAGGACTTCATAGTCGACTTCTCAGGCCAGTCCAACATAAAAACACTATACTGCCTCTTTCTTTGACTGGCATCTGCGAGGGAAAAAAACAAAACAAAGCCACACTATGTCCGTCGAAGCATTTCAGACAAAGGCAGGTCTATTCGCAGTGAGATCACCCCTGTGAGAGAAACTCCTAGATGTTTCCTTGCATGGACAGAAATAAATATTTCTTAGCCAAGTCGTGGAGGCCTGAGGTTGGTGTGTGACAGCTACAAAAAGGCATGGGAACGGGAGTGCTTAAGATCTGCCAAACGTGCATGCTAGAGGCTACAAAACAATATTTCCACACAAAGAAATATTCATATGTACGACACCTGCTGAGTGAGGGAAAACGTCTCATTGCCTGTCTCTGTCTCAACGCCACAAACAGGTTTTTGAAGACAAATGAAGCCGCTTAAATTCAAAACTCATGCGGCTTCATTTAAATTTGAAAGAGTTTCACATTACTGAAACAACAACAGTGAGATGCTTTTTGGACCCACGCAACGGAATTCTGTTTTGACTATCAGCTCGACAGCTGATAGGGGTCCAATGACTTGCCCAAGGACACTTCAGCAGGGTGCATGTTTTCCAGCTGAATCACAGCCTCCGTAATCCGTGAAAGGCCGCATTCCACTCTAAAAGGAGACACAATGTCATAAAGGTGCCGGTTGCGGTCGTGGAAACCTATCTGTAGTCACTGGCTGCAGCTGTGTGGTCATGCAGAACGCCCTAACCTGCCCACACGGCGACAATCTCCTCCGCAGATCAGTGAAAGGTTGCCTGCCTGCCTGCCGCTGCAATGGGCACATCTCCTGGGAGCAATAGAAGACCTGTGTGGGAGGACATAAAAGAGTGAGAGCACCCCGGGCAAAACCCCAAACCTGGACACAGCTGTTTTTTCTAAAACACGAACAATACTGCCTTTGTTTGGAGAGAAGCTGCAGAAGCAACATCAATTCCTGCACATCGTTCACCTTCTCCACACAACACCCGTCCTGCTGGATCTGTCTGTGCACGCTCCTTCGTAAATACCCTCAAAGCCTTGATAATATTAGAATAATAGCAACAGTGACAATAATCCAATACAAGCTCAGAACGATCACAAAACGGCATTGTCAATTTCACAAAGTGCAATACCCTGTAATGTAAGGGAGGTCATGCCCATGCTTGTTCCTTAATCCAATTTTGGAGGCAGAACAGGCGTCAATATCTCCGCTAGGTGGCGACCTAGGTCTGATGCGGCTCACCTTGGACAGGCGCTGCGCTTGACTGGAGCCAGACTACATGCAGGATCAGCACAGTGCGACTGCCGAGGAGCACAGAGGACACAAAACTGACGCGCTGCATTTACGCGTATAGATGTATATGGTTGAGGAGCAGTTTCTGGTTTGCATTCTGGAAGTTTAAGGAAGCGGCGATGAAGGCAGACTTTATTCCCTAAGCCAACTCAGAGCTCTGGATGAAATCCCACACACACACACACACACACACACACATACGTCCCGTTCATTTTCACTGTTGACTAACAGAATATTTCCCCCGCAGTTTATTTTCTGTAATGTCAGTCGCTGACTCAAAAGAGTCGCGGTGAGTTTCACATCACCTCAGTACCCGCATGGCAACATGTAGTCGAGAAATGCCACATCACACTTTAACAAACTCGTCCATCGTCACGATGGAGTCCACTAATAAATGAGAGAGTGAGTTGTCTGGTGGTGTGCAGGGGGGTAGTTAATGATTATTTGCCCCCCGCCCGTCCCTCCCTCCACGTTTCCTATATGGATTGACGGGGTCCGCGTCAGAGCGCACAGAGTAGACCCGCCTCCTGGTTGTGGTGCGCTCGCTGCGTCTCTCTCCCCTGTCCGCTTCAAATCCATATTCCACTGGGAGAGAGAGAGGGAGAGAGAGGGAGAGAGTGTGAGTGTGTGTGTGTGAGAGAGAGAGAGAGAGAGAGAGAGAGAGAGAGAGAGCAGGACCTGAGAGAAGAGCAACGAAAGAAAAAGAGGAGAGAAAAACGGAACAACGACACAAATGGCACTCATGGCAGGGATTTTGTTCACGGCCAATTTTCTTGTTTTTGGGATTTCTTCACTTGTTTCGCCGTCACGGATATACCCCCCAAATGAAGGTAAGGTTGTCGGGAGAAAATAACTGCCGTGGACTTCTGACTTCATCCCCGCTCCGTGTCCGTGTGTGTTTGCGCAGCGGAGCCTCACTTCGTGGCCCCTTGTTTTGCGAGTGCGCGGAGCCGCGATGAGTTTAATGCTGGAACAAAACACAAAAAAAAAAAAAAAAAGAAAAAAAAAGAAAGAAAGCGAAAACACCTTCACGCAGCGACTTTTGCGGGGTTTTGTGAGAACCGAACTGGAATGAGAAGCGCCTGTCCAAATGCGCATCGGCTGTTTTGCTCTCGGGCTCGGGCTTGGATCCTGCCCGCTGCCGAAAGCCTGCGAACAGGAATACTTGTAGCCCCTGATACGTGCTGATCTCTCTTGTTAGAGAAGGTCATGCAGATCTCAGCCCGAAAGACAGTTGAATTCTGCTTCTGCAGAGAAGGACACGTCCTGTAGAACAGAGCTGGGGTTACATTTGCGAGTCAGTGGGGAAACTCGCAGATCTGACCAGCCAGCAGCTCTTTATCAATTTCAGAATTGTTCACGGTGATCGACTCCGCTGTCCCTGTGTGTTTTGGTGGAAGGTGATATATAGGGATGACAGGATTAAAAACAAAAAAACTATTCTAAAAAGTGCAATTACACCCAGAAGCGAGCAAACATTAACCTGCAACATGTTTGGAGCCACGGTCTGCCCTTCACAAAACAAGAGCGTCTCGGGGCTGGAGGTCCGTGCGCAGCGTCCCGGGGCGCACCGTATCCAGTTTCAAAATGTTAGGCCCGATACAGGTTATAGCCTACTTTCCAATGCAAACACTAATGAACGAAGTACTTTATTTTATTTAAAACAACCCGGACCCGGACCCTCAGATGGACCCAGTGTGTCTCTTGCAGTCTGGTATCTGTTTCTGCCCTTCTCGACGGAGAACAGCTGTGATGCATCACGGACTGAAGTTAAATATGAAACAAATATTTAACATTGGAAGTGGATCAGTCTATATTGTTATTAATAATTCATAGCGTGGACTTGCATAACGGGCGTATTTATTAATTAATAGTGAGCAGTTGAATAAGCGTTTTTCTTCCCCCCTTCTTTTTAATCGCACGAATGCAAAACAACCCTAAGAATAGAGACACCTCTGTGCCGTTTAATTCAGTCAAACATACTTTTTAAATGAGTGACTCCAGGTAACTTCTTTGACTTTTTCCAGAGAAAATATTTCGTATTACAGCCTGTCTGTCCGTCCGTCCGTCTGTCTGCTATGGACATTTTAAATGCGTTTTGTTCTTCAGCCACCAAGTTCCTGCAGACGGCTCTCTCTGATAGATTCAGATTACATCAAACATGCGTAAAGCCGATGCTGAGCAAAACGAAAAAAAAAACAAACAAAAAAAACCCAAACAATTATTTCAAAGGCACGGGGGAATACATTTGTCATGTGTAGAAAACTTCGTTCTTAACGAAAATCAATCAAAAAGACTTTGGGAAATATGCACAACAAAGCAATCACGAGTTCATCATCGGTGAGACGAACTGGCCTCCCGATTTTCATCATGAGGATATTTTTCTACTGTCACAATAATTCATTAAGACTGTTTTTTGGGGAGGTGGGGGGACCCATTTTCTTCCTCAGTGTGTTCGACCTAAGTGGATTATACATGCCAGTGCCGATGTTATATGGACGGACGGAGACTACATGCTCACGTCTCCTATTCTTGTTTTCCAGTCACGTTATTGGACTCCAGATCCGTACAGGGGGAGCTGGGATGGGTCGCCAACCCGACAGAAGGAGGGGTAAGTACTGCAAAGAAGTGTCCCCTTGTTAGGACGCATGGTCCCCTATTGAGCAAAAATGGAGAGATAATATCCATTATTGGCAGGAGCTCTGGAGTGGACCGCCAAATAGATACACAGCCCTCTTTGATAAGATCCTGTCCTGGTGAGCCCTTTATGGGAATATCTTTGTAGATGATTTATTGTGCAGCTGTCTGCACTGTAGGGAAATTAAGCTCAGGGTGAGGCTCGAGCCTTCATTTCCAGTATCTTACACTAAAACACGGGCGCGTTTGAATATTGCACAGAGACCCTCTGGAGCTCCCTCCAGGGCCCCATGGGGTCCCCGGAATCCACTTTGAGAAGCATCGGTCTATAGGCACCCCCCTCAACCCCTGCCCCTGCTCCCCTTTCTCCTCGCTTCCCTTCTCTCTAACCACTCTGTAATGGTCAGATGCAGGGGCCGATACTGCAGCGGGCATCAGGTTTCCTGAATAGACGGTGAATTGAATCGGTCTTTGTGGAGAAACTTTATATCCCTTTCCACCATTGAGTCGAAAAGAGGGAGAGAGAGGAACTTGGCAGCTGAGAGAGGGTCCTCTGGAATGGATGAATAAGGGGGAGAGTGCAGTGGGGTTCAGCTCTTGCCGCAGGACGACTAGATCTTGCTATAAAACAAGGGGGAACAGGGTCGACCGAATGCGCGGTCCCTCAGTCTAATTGGGAAATCTACTGTGGCTCTGATAAGAGAGAGAATATGGGCTGCAGTTGGGCCTACAGTGGCCACGGTGTGTTATGGGCATTAGGTGGTAGCCTTAACCAAGTCTGAATGTGATCATATAGCAATGGCTCAAATTTACTTGAATTAATATTTCTTCACATTAAACAAATAACAGTACTTCTCATTTAGAAGGTATTCTTCTATCTGCTATAATGACAGAAACGTACAAGTGAGCCATTTATGTCTTTTATGAAAATGAATACAAATGAGCAACGATCACGCCGACTAATGAACAGGAACCTAGGGGAACAGAATTTCACCTCGTGCAGTGGTTGCAGGCTCTACCCGTCAGCCTTTCTCAATGAACTTGGCCGGTTCTGCGCACAGGTCCTCCTCTGGAGCATTTTATCACAAAACAAGTGATTGACAGGGTCCTGGCAGCCCCAGCAAGCCTGCATTCACCCTCTCATTACGACCAATTGGCCTTATTCTCCCTCTTCCCTGCTATCGGGGAAAGGTGAGGCCTTATCTCAGCGCCGCTTGATTTCCACAACAAAAGGGGGGCTGAGGGAAGAGAGCGGAGTGGAATGGAACAGCAGGGAATGATAGACATTTTCTCAAATCATACAGCCGCAGCCATGTTTAGCATTATCCCGACCTCCTCCGGGGATATAAGGCTTTAAAACCAGATTGTATATGATAAGGCGTCAAATCAAATCTGGAGCATAACCCATGTCTTCCTCTGTCCTAGTCTGTCCTTTTTTTTGCATCGTTTTCTAAATGTTTGAAGCTAGGCAGCCAAAGGCCTGTCTGCTCTTGTTTACAGCCCGGCTCAGTCAAAGACTCTTTTTAAAACACATGGTGAAAAACTAAGGGGAACCCACCGCTTTGAGCCTCTCAAGACATGCTCGTATTTGCTCAACAGTGATCTGTGGAGAGGGGAACTTTATCATAAGTAAAACAAACATTCCCTCCCGGCAAAAATAAGCCAGGCCGCGCTGGATAACGTAATCCCTGTGCCCTGCGTCAGTGTCTCCCCCTCTCTCCTGCGAATTCGTACTAACAACAGCAGTGAACATGTGTGCCCCTGCCTCGTAGTCCCCATTATGTATGCTGATGTAAAGCAGGCACACATTAGATCATTAGCTTCGATTCAGAGACCTTTAGTTTTTGCATTCACGCAATCCCGTTTTCTTTCTTGCAAGATACAGGTCTTTTAGTGTGCGTGTGTGTGTGTGTGTGTGTGTGTGTGTGTGTGTGAAGAGGATTTTGTATACCATTCCCCAAGTAATTGAACTGTAGGCATTACTGAGGCATAGAACTAATTACAAATTTCCTTTCTCGCACTCGAGGAGAAGCCATGAATATTAATATCTTTATGATTCTATATTAGGAACTAACAAGTCTATTAGGTGCCATTCATAAAATATGCATTAAGTTTAGCCATCAATTAATTGCTCTGCTGAGACTCAAATATTGACTAATCTTTCTCGCATGCTCTTTTGCACAGTCACATCTCTCCGTCTTAGCTCCGGCTCTCAGTCATTTGTGGAACTTACATAGGCAATTTTAAGCAGCAGAGCATTTAGTTGGTATTTCTCTGAAGTTGTTAGCCTTTAACACACGTGCCTGACAACGTTAGTAATCTTTCTGCTGTTCTTTTATCTATGGTTTGGAATTCAACATAGAGAATTCTTTTGCAGATTGCAACTCGGAGGTTTATCCTTGTAACGTTATTGATGTTGTGTCCTTTCCCCAGTGGGAGGAAGTGAGCATTATGGATGAAAAGAACATTCCCATCCGGACGTACCAGGTGTGTAACGTCATGGAGCCAAACCAGAACAACTGGCTCCGCACTGACTGGATCCCCCGAGGCGGTGCCCAGCGCGTCTACATAGAGATCAAGTTCACCCTCCGAGACTGCAACAGCCTCCCCGGGGTCATGGGAACCTGCAAGGAAACCTTCAATCTTTACTACTACGAGTCCAACAACGATAAGGAGCGCTACATCCGCGAAAACCAGTTTGGCAAGATTGATACCATTGCCGCAGACGAGAGCTTCACTCAGGTGGACATCGGCGATCGCATCATGAAGCTGAACACAGAGGTCCGGGACGTGGGCGCCTTGACCCGGAAGGGCTTCTATTTGGCCTTCCAGGATGTTGGAGCATGCATTGCGCTTGTGTCCGTCAGGGTCTTCTACAAGAAATGTCCTTTAGCGGTGCGTAACTTGGCCCAGTTTCCCGATACCATCACCGGAGCCGATACCTCCTCACTTGTGGAGGTTCGTGGCTCGTGTGTGGATAATTCGGAGGAGAAGGAGGTTCCTAAGATGTACTGCGGGGCTGACGGAGAGTGGCTGGTGCCAATTGGGAATTGCCTGTGTAACCCTGGATACGAGGAGCGCAATGCAGAATGTCAAGGTAAAGGACTGACTTTTTTTTTTGTTTCTTGGGGGCTGACTCTCTCTATATTTATAAACCACTCTTTCCCTTCAAACCTGGCCAGCCTCGGTATCATATCTTTTCGATTTCTCCCTGGCGACTTGCTCTGTCTGTTTGTCTTTATCCCCCCTGTTTTGTTCTCTTTGTCCTTCCCTCTCCTCTCTCGATTCACCCACCTCACCTCACACTCGCCGTCGTCTTCGTTCCAGTGCCTGCTTGGGTGATAGAAGCGATGATGATTGTAAATGGAGTAATTAGCAGGCCCACTGGGAGGTGTTGTGCAATGGGATGCATCCCAGGAGAATTGGTGACACTGGGAGAGGAGGGTAGGGCTCAAACTGGTTTGCTCTACTGCTGCTTTCACCCCCACCTGCACTTTCTCTTATTCCCAATGGAGCCTGAAGCAGGGAATAAGAGATAGACAGCTTTAGAGGAAGGGAAGGAGAGGGAAAGAGTTTATCATTCCAAGCAGGTATCAGAGGAGTGAAAACACACAGCTGTGAGATGGGGTTGAAATGGTGCTATTTGGTAGGGGGGAATAGACCTTCGTAGACGATTATTCTCGTCTCAGCTCAATGTGATCCTATATCAGACTGCTTGATGAGGTTTTAAGGTCAGTGCAGAGCGCTGCCTTCCACATTTTTTTTAAAATCAGGAGTGTTATGGAGCCTTCAGCATGTTGGTGAATTCAAAACATTGCCTAGATAGCCTATGTAGAAAAAACACGCCAATAGATGAGCTTAGGCTCTCGTGATAAATGGTGTTTTTGATGGCCTCTACCCTAATTTGACTTGCTTCTGTCATTGCACTCGGTAGATTTCAGTTTATGGTATGCAGCAGTGAATTGTGGACAGCATCTAGCTGTATTCAGCAGCTACTTTGTTGATCACATGGAGCATTTTGCCAAGCCAAAGCGCAGTTGTCAGCGAGCCAGACAAGCGGATGCCAATTCTGTCACGATGGTTTATTGGTGTACCCCACCAGCAACCCACCACCATCACATACAAAAAGCAGTGAGCCACAGCGGTGAGGGGTCAGAGGGTGGGCACGGGTGATTAACAGGGGGACGGACCACTACACCTCTCCTAATTTATGAGGGAGCCTTTATCTTGAAGGACTAATTGCATGACAAGCAGTACTGGTGATTTAGGGGTGCCACTGGCTGCTAGGGGGTGGAGAGGCAAAGGGGCACGAGTAGCCACAGATGGGGTTGTGTGTGTATTTGCTTGTGTATTTGTCCAACAAAGTATCATCTGAGCTGTAAGAATTCTCTTGGATTGTTGCCCATCTCCCCTGCCGCTGGGTTCAGATGGCTCTGGCCAGGTTTCTGTCCCCAGGGTTGGCTTCAAAGAAGCAGAGAGAGACGGAGGGTTGAGGGAAGGAGACCAGAAAGTAGTTAGTTAGAGACTTTAGGTAAATCTCCCCTGGATTGGCTTTCTATCATGCTATTTACTGTAATAACCTCTCTTATTTCAAATCAGAATGAGAACCCTGATCTCATACTGTGTATCATGTCTCTCATTTCCCTGCACCATTGAAATATACTCCTTATCTCTCCTCTTTAATTTCAGTTGAGATAAATAGCTGTTACCCTCCAAAGAAGGCAACAAAGGATTTGGAAAGCTTGATTTTATATGACTAATGCAGTCTGGTAGTGTCTGCCAGCCTGTGAGCTGGCAGGATTGCTTTTCAAGCCAATATATCCATTTAGTTGACATATCACTGCATCTGCCAGAGTTTGTTTAACTTCACAGTGCCAATACATCCACTCTCTTCACTTTTAGCTTTAACGCACTCTTTGAGAAGTTTCTTGCCAATTCAGTTTGAATTGGGAACTGGAGTACATGCCTTGTGTTGGATGCTGCGTTGGATACTGTGGTGACACTGTGGGTCAGCTCCAGTGACTAAAGGGTTAAAAGGTGCTGGCCACTGCCAGTCTTCTATCGCACTGATTAGCTAGTTAATATTCTCCAATGTGACATGATCTATGGGAGAGGGGCTCCTCTCTGTGACCATGTTGACCAAGGGACTCCTACAGGAGCTGGGTTTGGGGGAGGGAGGGTGGATATGAAGTTCTTAGGTAAGGTGTTTGTGCGTGTGTGTATATTTCTTCTATAAATATCTTCAATATATTTCAAAAGTTTACGAGGGTATGTCAAACTATGCTCACAAGTTGTTCTTAATTTGGTCTGAAACCATTCTTTGTAAAAGTTTTCTATGGTGCACATAAGCCCAATTGTGTGTGTGCAAGTGTGTGTGTTTGCATCCCTGCGTGTCTTTGCTTGTCTTGTGTTCGTGCAGGGTTACAAGGGCACCTTGGCCCCTGGTTCCCAGCCCACGATGAATGGGCTCTCCTCCATCATTGTTTGGGGCAGCAGTGGAGCCGACTGCGGCTGGCAATGTTTTGGGGGGAAAAAGAGGTAGAGGTGGGGGGGCTGGTGGGGCATGTAGGAGTTATATTCTCCACCCCTGGCAGAGGTCAGGGGTCATCCGCTTCAGCATCTATCTTACTGCTGTGTCTGACAGCGTTGTGGATCCAGGATTGATTAAGACGTCAGGGATCTGACAGCTGTGGTGGGGGTGTGTGTATGTGTGTCTGTGCTCGAGGTAGGCCAAGGGTGGCCAGGGTGTTCACCCAGGGCCCAGGCGAGAGGGGCTCCGAGGGCACTGAGGGCCAAGGGGCCCCCTGATCTAAGACGAGGGGGCCCTGTCTGTTTGCATTTGGGATCCCTTTCCCTGTTAACCACCTCCCCCCTCACACACTGTTGGGGAAGGGTGGGGGGGTCAGAGAGTCCCCTCGCTCCTCATCTGGTGAGGGGGCTCCTACTGTTGGAGGGGTGGGTGGAAGAGATTAGTGAGAGCTACGTATGTCATTATGGGGATATGATAATTACCTTCACAGTTTTTTTGGTTGTCGAGTGGGAGAAACATTTGAGCGCCGTGTGCTCTGGCAGCCATTGTGCCCTTGCAGAGCAACGGTGTGTGTTTTTTAGGAAAATCGGCAAGTTGTGTGTGTGTGTGTGTGTGTGTGTGTGTGTGTGTGTGTGTGTTTCCCTTTGAATTGTAGTTGTTGGCATGCGCGTGTTTATTGAGGATAAAGCTTGGTTGATGCGTGAAGGTGACAGACACTTTTGACACTGCAGAATGCTAGTTCACGGTTGAGCTGATACCCATCACCCCACAGCCCATCATCACCATCAGTCAACACGCACTAACACACACACGCGCGCGCGCACCAGTAAATTTACAAATCCCTTTTAATTTATATCGTGTTATTGTGTGTTTCCCAGAAACCTCTTCTTTCCGTGTGTGTGTATTGCAGTATACTACCCCGATCCTGATGTCAGTGTGTGATCGAAGCGTTTTTCTCACCTGAGACCCCCCCTCCAGTCCAGCCTGCCTATTCCCAGCAGTCTTTGCTGAGCTGGAGTCTCTCATTCATATTGGATTAAGAGGTTTTAGGGATGAAGTTTCTCTCCTGTGCTCCACTCATTGTGTGTGTGTATCTGGGTCCTCCTTTCTCTCTCTCCCTCTGTTGACAGTGTTAAATATGCGCTTGGGAGCATCATTCTAAATTCACCACGTAATTCTATTTAGCCCGCTGGTCCCTGATGGCTTTACATACACAGACTCAGTCCCTTGCTCTTCCTCTCCCTTCGCTATTTTCCTCCTCCTCTTTCCTCTCTTCTGAATACACACAAATGAAGTGTTTGTGTCTTCTTCTTCTTGTTTTTTTTTTTCTGTCCATGTCTTCTGTCTCTTCAAATTTCCTGTTGCTTTAATGGCTCTTCTCGAGCCTCTTTCTCTTTTCATACATCTCTTTTATCTCCCCACATTTTTCTGCCAAGTTTCTGTTTGCAATTTTCCCCCGTTCACACTGTCTTTTTTACCCTGCTCTCTTTTTTTTTTTCTTCCTCTCTGCTCCGGCCGTCGAGGTGGTTAGTGTTCGTCAGCCTGTCTCTGGTGGCAGCAGCAGGAAGTGGGCTGAATAATGAGATTACCTTTCACTGTTGGGAGGGAGGCAGCGCACGGAGCATCACCGGCCCTCGTTGTCACCGCAAACACACATTCAGGTGCACACACGCAAAAGTGTGCGAGTGTGCACACAGACCTAAATAATGAAGATCCAGACACATGCGGGGAATGATGCCTGATATGACATTAACCAATAAGTAAATGTAGGCACCCATGTGTACAGCTGTGCATGCATGCTTATACAAAAAACCCCAGGCACACACACACACACACACACACACACACACGTTAAAAAAAGGCCATGTTAAGTAATACTCTCTAGTACGCTGACACATTCATAAATATGTATAGCACACACACTCACACAGGCTTTAGTCCATGTTAGCACACACAGACACACGCTCGAAGCTGAGCAGAGCGCTGCAGAATGGAGGTGAATGTACTCATCACTCTCAGTGCCACCAGAGAGGCTCATTTTGTGCTGCTGAATAGAGACGAGGAATCTATTACCGACGGAGAGCAGGAAAGAACAGCGGATACAGAAAGAGAGGACAAAATGTCTCATGAGTGATACTCTCTACTTCGTGCTGAAATAATTGCTTTGTTACATATATACATTTATGCCGTTCTTCTTCTTTAGCTCCTAAGATGACGGAAATAGTCCCCTTAGCACCCCCCTACTCCTCACTGGATGGAGGGGGGTGACGATGCGGGTGGGGGGGAGTGGTAGGTAATTCAGCCGTCATTTGCTGAGGTGCTGAAATGTTTTTCCTGCCTGGGCTGCCGTCCCGCCTCAGTGTTTGTTCCCTTTTCAGTTCTCAACACTCATCACCCATCTCTCTTTCCCTTTGCGGTGCCCTGTTCGGGGCAGGAAGCCACCGGCGATTGAGCATGACCCGGGGCTGATGGGCTATAGTGCTCCCACAGTGTCAGCTACACTGCACTGTGTGGGGATGTGCTGCCACGAGTACCCATCTTTAACTCATTTATCCCCTACTGAGTTTGAGTAGCTATTTTTTTTTCCCCTTTGAGAATCAAGTTCCGTTTAGGAATTTTCTGGAGCTATGTGCTTTATTCTGTGTGATTTCAAGGAACCGACGCTGGCTTCAAGAAAATGCCAGGAGCTCGTCAAACTTCATTAGAAACAAGTAGAATTTGTGGGAAGTAAAATCTCAGTTCCTGATATGAGACAACATAATATCTGCACATTTGGAGATGAAAACTTTTTTACAAACTGCTTTACTGTGCAAAGCAAATATGATGCTGAATGCATCGCAAGATATGGCTCCAGCATACGTGTGTTTGTCATAGTGTCATGTTTAGCTTTTCTTATTAGATGGTGGTGTTCAGTGGTGTAGGATCATTTCGCTTTCCATTTAAGCTGTTGAATGAGCTTGTACATATTGTGAATTATCTGGAATAGATTGGAATTATAAAAGATGGCCTCACAATGACAAGAAAAAAAAAAGAATCAAGCTGTGTGCCAGCCCTATTTTACACAGCAGCTCATAATTGTGTTGTTTATTGGAAAAATGACTAAATTAACCATACTTTAAAATGCCACTATGCTCAGAAAATATATAGGTTTTGTTAAATATTGCTCTATGTGAATGCTGTTGTCCTGCAGTGCAGCGCGCAGTGGAAATGAAGCAGCTACCGGACTGGAAAGTAAAAACAAAACAATTATGGAGAAATGGCGAGACAGCTCCATGTTCTTTTACTCATTTCCCTCGTCATGAAGAAAATAAGTTCAATTAAAGATGGAATCTGTTAAATTAGGTTGTTCTGTTCCCAAATGTCAAATTTGGTGACGCCAGGTTCCAGATTCTGTTAGAAAAAACTAATTTAATACACTGTCACGTGTAAGCCATTTATCTCCAGCATGTCTGCTATTACAGAGATAAGGAAAACAGTCCTGTTTTTAGCTTTGTGATGAAGTCTCTTTCAGATTACCTTCAGTTTAAGATGACTTTTCAACCTATAAAGGAACACTCATTGCTTTATCTAAAAGAGGTAGAATTACAACAATTGGAGATGTGAGGTTTTCCTCATACAGCGAGGATTACCTACTTTTTATGAACAGATTAGTGCCAATTGTATAACTAATAGCCCATTATTAAAAGGTAATGTGGAGTGAGGACATTACATCATCTGTTAAGATGGATGTTGTTATGGCGCTACTAACATGGCTGTCAGCTGGCGTCAGGAACATATAGCTGTGGAAGTGTCAAGAAGGGGTTTAAGAGGATGATAG
>OMLP01006998.1:45105-61938 GCA_900302685.1 Spondyliosoma cantharus | reverse complement strand
GAAGATGAAGACAAAGGGAGGGAGGGAGGGCTGGGGAGGGAGGCAGAAGCCTCCGGGAGCGACATTGTTTTCTTGTTGCTGATTAGGGGGAAGTGGGCAAGATCACAGAGTTCTCTTCTTCTCCTACATTGGAAAACAATTATTTGATGTCGAGTGCAATGATACGGCAACATCTCCTTATTGCCAAAGCCTCAGACAGCCTCCTGAATCCACTTCATTTGTGATATTCATTCTTAATGTAGCTTCCAATTTTTTTACTAGAGATGGCAACGTCAGCGTCATCCACTCTCGACTGACTAAAGTATGCAGTTACTTGATGGATTGCCATGTTATTTCGTGTTTGCATGGTCCTCGGAGGGTGCATCACAATGACTGTGGTGATGGAATGACTTTCCATTTAGCCGATCTGGCCAAGTTTTACTTATTCATTGAAGTACTTCAACTTGGCACCACATTTTGGTTGGTTGGATTTGGTGACGTCTGGTCACAGCTTGGGGTTGACATTTTCAGTTTTGACTGTGTGTTCTGTGAAATCTGGTACAGGCATTCCTGTCGCCTCACAATATAAATGATAATATCTTTGGTGATGGTGAAGTTTTCCTCCTGTACCACCATCAGGTCAACATTTTAACTGTCAACTGTTTCTTTTTACGACCAAATACTTGCAGAAGTAATGACATTCCCATCAGTTTTAGCCATACTTTGTGTTTTCTGGTAGTTAGCACTGCTGGCATGCTAACTCTTTAAATTAAAAAGGTTAAAGGTCCCATGCTATGGAAAGAGAGGTTTTTTCAGTGCTTGCTGAGACCTGTGAGAGATGACCGTTACATCTTTGAGGCTAAAAAATAAGCTAACTATGGGACCTTTAAATCTATAAAGAGTACAGCTGCTAAACATCAGCATTGCCTTTGTGAGCAGGCTAGTATGCTGATGTTAGCGTTAATCTAGAGGGACTGACTTGCCTGATTATAGAGCTGCCAGCATGTACATCCAGTCTTGTCTCCAGAATGTTTCTCGTTAATTCAGAGGTGCTTGAGGTGATACACTTGTGTTTCATGCTATAACAGTACAGCTGGTATTGCCTTTTGATGTCACATATAGCTAAACCTACCCTCCTCTGTGCCTCTGCTATCTTTTCAGCCTGCAAGATTGGTTACTACCGCGCTCTGGCCACCGACGGCTCCTGTTCCAAGTGTCCGCTACACAGCTACTCCGTCAGGGAGGGATCCACCTCCTGCGTCTGCGACAAGGGATACTTCCGCTCTGAGACGGACCCGGCATCCATGCCCTGCACCCGTAAGTACACCCACCTGTAATGCATATAGTACATTCAATGCATAGGAATACATAATACGCTGTTATGATTGAGCAGCTGCGATTTACAGTGATTTGTTAACAGCTTAAGATATGTTGCTAAGCATGCTGCTGTATACTGTATTAGTAACACAATGCGGCTGTGGCAAAAAAAAAACAATAAACAGAGTGATTGGTTTCGCCTAAACATGGTCACGATTCTCTCTCTCTCTCTCTCTCTCTCTCTCTCTCTCTCTCTCTCTCTCTCTTTCTCTCTCTCATGCAATGTCAACTTGAATTACCCCCTCACACTCAGAGACAGTCTCTCTGCACACACATAAAGCAGGCGGCGGCTGGTTTAATAGGTGTCTTTTGATTCCAGGTGGTACTTAGTGATCAGTCATGGTGACAGAGAACTAATGAGGGTATAAACCGCCGCATCCCTGATTCAGTCTTCCACAGAGAGATTGGAAAACAGCAAAGAGGGGGGCGGGGGGCGAGAGTGCTGGAGAAAAAGACAAATAGAGATAAAATGTTGGCGGAGATGCGGGGAGGCGACGAAAAAAGGTGGAAAAAAACAAGGGCAAATGGAAAACTGGCGATGTCTGCGGAGAATGAATAAGATGTTGTGATAGAAAAAAAGGGGGTAAGGTGCCAAGGAGAAAGAAAAGACAGGAATGCTTTGAGCAGAAGAAAGTTTAATTTTTATTTCTCATTCTCTACGTTGCTCCATCCCAGCGGTATGAGTCAACTGCTGTCACATTGGATCTTCCTATCCCCCCTTCCCTGACTCACCACGACTGTGATAACAAATATTGTTAACAATACTGCTGTCTAATGACACCTCTTCCTGTTTTAGACCTCATTCTTTCTCTGAGTCATGGCGCTGGGAGTTCATATTGGTAGAAATACACACAAAAGACAGAACAAACCCACATTACACTTAAATCCCAGCACTCTAATTTCCCGGGAAAATAACAGCATCCATGCCTGCATTTGACAGACGTTTGTGTATGAGTGAGTGTGTGTCATAAAGCAATTTTAAGAACCAAAACATCTGTTAAGTTGCTGAGCTCATAGTTGGCTCGCCTTTCGGCCCAAATGATCTGTCAAGTTCCTGTGGCTTCATCACTCAGCAGAGCTGTTTATTTAATCAGATGAGCAGCCCGGCCTCTTCTTAAACACTTAACTGTATGAGCAGCAACAACAATGGACCGCCCTCTAATTGTTCCCCCGCCGTTCGGTATCTGTGCAAGATCACAAACATGCTCTATTGTGTCATATTTTCGTGATCGGGAGCGAGAGCAAATGTTGAACTGGAACAAGATGGTAATCTGCAGTGTCCTTGATTGATACTTTTTGGGTGTCGTTCTGTTGCTGAGTGCTGATGGTGAGATAGTTTTGCTTTCCCAGGTGTTTTCTCGACGCTGAAAAAAAAGTTTGCAAGTGGAAAAACTTTTGTCATCATAACTCATTGTTCTCATGGCAAATAAACTGCAAATAGAAAGTATCAACGTGGGTATTTGGCCATTTGAAAATATGTCCAACAGCAACATTGTAGAGCAGTAACAGTAAGTTTATTAATTTATCAGTTCAGTGATTTGAATTATCATTTCAAGCAATGATGCCAAATACTTAATGGTTCTGGCTTTTAAGACTTACTGCTGCTGTGGCTTGCCGTACATTAAATCAAGTTCATTTATCTTTAGGTTTTTTGGTAGAGTAAGACATTTGATGAATCCACTTCTCTGATGTTCTGTATACCAAACCATTAATCAATTAATTGAGACATTTGTGTTAATTGTTAATTAAAATAAGTTGCAGCGCTACAACAAGAAGTTGTTCTCAGGCATGTCAGCAATGTGGGAGTTCATGGTCTTCAGAACCACTAATTTGGGTTGATCATTTTCATTACCCCATTTTTGCTCCGGATTTGCAGAATAAAAAAATAATAATAATTGCACCGGCGTTCAAATCCTTTTCTCATGGATTTTTCGTGCAACTCTGCCACAAACTGGATTTTCAAAACTGGATTTTCACCTGGAATTTTGTTGTATTTATTCTTTAATACAATTTTCACCTTTGTTTAATTCACAAGTTTATTTAACCAAGAGCCTTACACATCCATTTTCAAGAAAGCAGCAGCAGAACACAAGTTTGCTAGTGATACATTAATCCAATATTTTTTTTGTGACATTCGAGATTTAACGTAAGGATTTAAATTAGCCTTACTACTTGGTCACACGCCTCCAGACTCACTATTTTGTCACATCACTAATATATCGAGTTACTCTTTTAATGAATGAGCTTTGCGCTCATCCCCATTGTCCTGTTAGTCACTCTGGCATTTGGGTATGGCTGCTGCAAGCAACAGCTGTCAAAGCTCATTACTTGGCTTATTTTGCCGGAGCCTGCCCGGCCATCTCCGCTATGCCCCTGACTCTGCAGTTAGGAACTGAACATTAGCTGGACTCTCTCAGCGACCTTTGCCCCGCCTTGTCAGCCGGTCAACATTTGATCTCTGAACTCTCACCCTGTCTGTCGTCTGCTGTTTTCCTTCCTCATACATTTTTTTTTTTTTTTTTACTTCTCACCCACATGTTAGAGCTCTGTAATTACAGCTGTCACTCACACATTACTCCTCATCCACATTTTGTTTTCGCTCTCTCTCTCTTTAAAACCAAGCCAGAGTCACGAACAGAGCAGATGAAGGAAAAAAAAAAAAATCTCTTAAAGTCGTTTCCCAGTTTGCCTCGCTGAAGGTCAGGCTGGGAAAGAGCCAGCATCTCTGGTAATTGGTGTATGAGTGTGTGTGTGTGTGTGTGTGTGTGTGTGTGTGCGTGTGTGTGCGTGTGTGTGTGCGAGTGTGTATGGGTAATTGAAAACGCTTTTCCCCTCTCTTAGCTCGGAGTCTAGCGATGCAAGATGATGATTAAAACTGGATGTTGTGTAATTCCGTCATTGTGTGTCAGTCTGTGTACAGGGCCTGCTTCTCCCGCTGTACTCTGTGTCAGCGCCATTCTTGCAACTTTGCTCTTTTGCAGCAATTGTTCTTTTGAAGGCTGTTTCGTGCGCGATACGTTCGATCCCAACACTCGCTTTCCAGATTAGACAAAATGGAGCCAATTGAATCGCTTGCCTCCCACACTTCGGGAGGCAAGCGATTGGATTTTCATTTGGGTCTGCCAGAGGAAATTGGCAGGATTAATTAGTTTAATAGTTCTGTTTCCTGTAACAGCCTTTTTTGAGCACTTTTTTTGTGTTTTATTTTTATGTTTCTCGCCTTTCGTCTGTGTTTCCAGACTGGCCAACCTTTTCTTTCTATGTTTTTTTTGCATTGCTGCCGCTTTTACGTCTTTGTAAGCCATTTTTTTTTCAGCTTTTTCTTCTTTTGTTTGTGTTTCTTTTCTGATACCTGCAACATTTAGCATATACTCCACCTAACTGATAGGCAGATATTTAAGTTAACCCACGGCACTGAATCCTTTTTCATAGAGCCAGCAGGTTGAAAACATCCCCAGCTTAGTTATTCATAAGCATACAGTTTAGCATCAGAATGTATTCAATGCAAATACACATGAATACATGTGGGTGGGTATAAATACATACACGGAGACCGCAGGGCAGTAATGAGGACCAGGGACAGACACCCGTGGGAGCCGGTTACTCCACTGCGTTCAGGTCAAAAGGAGGGGGTGTTCTCCAATTTGGGGTTTCTGCTGGCCCTTGATGTGTTTCTCAGATTTTCCCCAGTTTTCTTAGCGGTGTGGTGGAGGAAGAGGGAGGGATGGAGCGAGGAATGAACGCAGATCGCTGGAGGACTTGAGGGGGGCATTGAATGAATCCCAGCCGGATGGTAATGGCGGGGTCGATGTTATGGCCAATTTAGCCTGCGCTCTACCTCGGCCCTGCGCAACACTCGACTCACAATTACTGATAGAAAGAGACATCAGGAGAGAGGGATGAAAGGAGGAGAAGAGGGTGGAGGAAGGAAAGGAAAGAGTGGGACCATGCAGAGAGCAAGGATGAAGAATTGGGAGTGGAGTAAAAATGAGAAAGACAGATTAAAGAAGGGGGGGATTGGAAGTGAAGGAGCGCTGGGAAAGAAAGAAATAAAGCTCGGAGCAAATTGCAAGGCCGTAAACGAACGGAAAAGGAGAGGGGGAAAAGAAATCAGCAACTTTCTGCAGGAGAAACTTTGTAAAGTCTCCCTCTGGACTCCACCCGTAAGGAGCGTGAATTTTAAGGCCATGTTGAGCTAATGTTGTACAAAGGTTGTGCGAGCGTTGCACTGCCGTCTCCCCCCCTCATCGCTCTCTCTCCCAGGATTAATTACCGAGTGTCAGTCACAGCCGACGGCTCTCCCACGCTCCCTTGCTCCCACTTGTGCATTCTAGGAGAGCGACAGGTACAGCCGAAGGTAGTTTGTGTGTGTGTGTCGCGTGTGTGTGCGCGTGTGTGTGGAATGCGTGGGGGGGGGTGACGATACATGTATTGGAATGTGTTTAAGACTTTATACAGTCATAAAGTTATATAGTGCTGTACTCTTTCCATAGCAACAAACAAACACAAATAATCTTTCTGAGGCAATGACACACACACACACGCACGCGCGCGCGCACACACACACACACACACACACACACACAGACGCACGCACACACACACACTTTGTACATTTTAAGGACACAGGCTACTCTTACTTTCAAAGTACCACCCTCCACCACTGTCTGTATGCTAACTGAAGCTGGAGCCAGGCGACATTAGCGTAGCCTAGCATAAAAGGCTAGAAGAAGGGGGGATTTAGCTAGCCTGGTTCTGTCAAAAGTAGATAAAACTCCTACTCCTACACCTACTAACTCCTCTAAAGCTCACTAATGAACGTATCTTCCTGTGCAAAATGCCTTTCAGTCGCTATACTAAGCTAAGCTAACCATCTCCTGGCTCCGGCATAGTTGGCATACAAGCACTAGCGTTGTTGATCTTCTCATCTAATTCCTAGCGAGAGAGTGAGTAAGTGTATTTCCCAAACTGTGATTATCTCACTTTATTACCCTAAACCTCCTTTATTCACGTCTGCAAGTGAGAAATAGCACATCTCCTGGATTTGGAAGGACATTTTCAAATGTTCACCCTTGTGAGGACAAGAACAGAAGAACAATAGCGCGCGCATCTCAGACACTGCCTGGTAACATTAATATTGCCTTTGTCCTGTTAACTTTATGATGGCGTGAGTCCAGATAACAGCCAGCTAATGACTTTATAGTGCATCTGAGACAGCACATTATTGGGCATTGAAAGGGAGCAGAGGTTAGTTGAACCTAGCACACTGACAAAGGCTCTATTATAATGACGGTTGGGTGTAGGCACCTTAATTTAGAAACCCCATCTGTAACTTGTTCCCATTGTCTGAGCAGCTAACGGAGAGAATGAGGTGAAAGAGCGAGGGAGGAAATGTGGGTGAGGAGGAGAAAAACGGGGAAAAGGAAGGGGGGGGGGCATGCTTTATCATAGTTTTTAATGAGAATTTATAAATAGGTTTCCATCGAAGTCTGTGGCTGGTGATGCTAATATTAACACAATGTACCGTGCATCTTTTCATCTCACCCTTTCTGTCTTGCTCTGTTAGAGACCCTTTGGGTTCATTTTCAGTCAACAGATACCCCTCCTCACTCGCCAACACCCATTTCTGGCCCTCCATCAAATCCCTCCCTCCCTCCATCCAGACCTGCTCCCTCCATACTAATCGGTCGCTTTCTGCTTCCTCGTGAACAGACGGTGTTTGTCTTCCCCTTCTGTCCCTCTTCATCTCCTTCCTCGCAGCCGTAGCTTCCTCCCCTCCACATTCGCTCATTCAACACTATCTGCCAGACTAATGCTACACATACACTATGGCTGCCTTGTGAGGACGCATGCATCCCGGATGAAATTGTACTTCCGCGTCTCCATTAACACGAGCGCACTTATTCCTCCTCCGGCGAGCGCTCCACACACACTGTCCCCTCCGCCGCTCTCTGTGTCTCTGTGAAATCACTCATTGCCACGCTGCTCCTCCAAAAATAACACTGATAATTAATTTCCGTTGTGAAATGATTCGTCTGCGGACTGACTAGCTTTCATATTTCACCCTGCATCGATCCCCCCAGCCCGCTCGCGTGCGCTTCATTAGTCAGAGAGAGAGCGAGCGAGACAGGGACAACAGAGTCAGGGGGAGAGAGAGGGAACGGGAGAGTTAAGTCAATTACCGTCGCTTATGTTTGAAAGCAACGCAAAAAAACACATTAATTACAATAGAGCCGACATGTAAATTGGGATTGATGAGCAGCAGAGTTTGTGTCACATTTCCCTGGAGCTGCTGCTCCTGGAAAAAAAAAAACTACAGCAGCCTTACATCAAAGCAGGAACTTAATAACAGGATCCAAAGCAAACTTTGTCTAAAGTTATTGAATGGGTGCCATGAAGCCCCTCTGTTAGCAGCAGGCTCGGGCGCCTGGCCACCTCCAGCTGATTCGACATATGAATGGGAAAGAAATCTGCCGGGCTATTGGATTTCAGTTAACGCGCTGAATTAACTGAGGTGAAATTGGATCCTCCCTCGCCGTAATGGACAGGACATTAAAAGGGAATTCAAGAAGCCTCAGCTCTCAATAAAGGGACTACCCAGTCAATTACACACATACATTTACATCTTTGTTATATGTGTTTATGTGTAGAAAGAATCAATTACCTGACCCAGTGGAGACTTTTTGCAATCTTATTGTAAATATTAAAATCGCCAATTTGTTGAATTTAGTGTTTCATGCGATCATAGAAATCCTCTTTTTTACGTCATTGTTCAGTAGTGACAATGATGAATGTCAGTGTAACTGTGTACTTTGGCTCCTAACCACCGCTGGTAATAACATCAACTCTTCCCCCTTTCTTCCTCGTCCATAGGCCCTCCGTCAGCGCCCGTCCACCTCATCTCCAATGTCAACGAGACCTCTGTAAACCTGGAGTGGAGCCCGCCCCGGAGCACAGGAGGACGCCAGGACTTGACATACAATGTGGTGTGTAAGCGCTGCGGGCCCGACGGTCGGCGCTGTCAGCCCTGTGGTAACGGCATCCACTTCAGCCCCCAGCAGCTGAGCTTGAAGGGAACCAGGGTGTCCATCAACGAGCTGCAGGCCCACACCAACTACACCTTCGAGGTGTGGGCAGTGAATGGAGTCTCGCCTCAAAGCCCCGGACCGGAACAGGCAGTGTCCGTGACCGTCACCACCAACCAGGCCGGTAAGAAAACCAGTGGCGGTTAGGGCAAGTGGGTGATTCAGGTTGGGAAAATGAACAGATAATGGAAGTCAGATTTTGTGACAGCCATCCACGCCGGACCAATACTGGACGTCTTTAGGTGCTGCTTTTGTTAGATCATATTTTATGTGCAAATCCGATAGCTAACCAGAGCCGTTGCATCAAAGGAGGTTAAAGGCGTCCCACAAGTGTAGCATTGATTTGTTCAAGAGTAAATAAGTGTTATGTCAATCTGACTGGAAGTGAGCAACACTGATTGGCGCAATATATTGACATACCAGTATATTTCTCAACCATACTGAACATGTCTTGATGGATCCCAATGTGCAAATCACATGTTTTCATTGCAAGATCTATGGATTTAGTTCTGCTGGGATGTATATACTAGTCCAGGAATGACTGTACAGTAACAGTGATGGAGAAAGCTAACTGCCCCTTCATAACATGGCCACAGAAAATAGGTGTTTCTGGGTTGAGCGAGTACATGGTACTCTGGTACAGATATTACTATTACTTTTGACAAGCACAAGTGTGATCGAAATAACAGTTTCCTTTTGAGGTTACTGGGGAGACGATTATAGGTGTTACTTCGCAGTGCTCTGTGCATAAACTAGCATAAGTAACAAAGCATCATAGTGACCGACTGACTGGTGGGAGTTTTAGCTTTGTTAGCTAAGTAGGCTAAGCAACAATAATAACCTAGATCTTCATGAATGAATGGTATGCGCTACCAATATACCAAGTGCTCTAGGAAAGTAGATTAGCTGTTACCGTGGAAAACACCGGCTTTTGTTAAGCGTCAGGATGCACCGCAAGTCGAGCACATAATTTGTGCAAGGTCAATTGGGGCTGGGACTAAGGTGGATTTAAAACTTGTTTTGTAAAAAAAAGTTCTCATACTCATACAGATCGTCTTGTTGATACGTAAATATCGCATGTCTTAAATGAACAAGTTCCGGTAAGGCCCACCCAGTTAAGGCACGAGCAGGTGTGGGTTCAAGCCTCAAGTATGGATAGGGATACAGATAATTAAGTTGGCTGAACAGACAGATACCGACAATGGTGTACTCGCTCAATCCCTAGTGTTTTCGATTGGCTAAAGGTCGTCTATGAAAATTGATATTGGTAAACATGAAAAGATTCAGTAGCAGTCCTGGAGCCTCCGAGCTTATCAAATGATCATGCTCACCGTGTAGTTGACTAAATGTAGGAGATCTCCAGTGGTTTGCTTGCAAATCCAAGTTAGTTTCTAACTTAAAGGAAGGAGTGCATGGTGGTAGAGAAGCTTTGCGAGTTGTCTGTGGCGGCTTATATTTGATGCAGAGCACAAGTTACACTGAGCGCTTGAAGTACTTTTTTTGGGTGGCAATCTGCGTGTCAAAACATGTTTATTAAAGCTGTAAATAATTTGGGTGCAGGCTGGGTGATTACTGAGGAGGATGATGGATCCTCTGCAGTGGGAAATCGTTTTCCACAATATTTCACTTGAGTTTTGCATAATTAGGCACGAGAAGCCTAGGCTGAAGATAGGGGCAAAGGGCTATATTTAGCTCTCGAGCTAATGAATTAGATGAGTTGTATTGATCTGTGGAGGCTTCATTACAAATGTTGCTGGATCGTGTGTGTATGTGTGTGTAATTATTCTAGTCGAACACACCCATGAATACAGCCTCTCCTTCAGAGCTGGAGAAGAGCCCTCTAGCCTGGGGGTGCGTTCAAAGCCTCCCGTTGTTTTGTCATTTAGCCATTTTGTAACCGGTTGTTGTGCAAATGGATTTTTACGACCCTGGCCCTTTCTCTTCATCCTTCCCTGCTCTCCTCCGCTTATAGCCGATCATTACTCTGGTCTTCTTTACTACTCTGCTCTTGGGTGGCAAGCTAAGTGCTTTTTTGTGTCTTTTTTATCACTAATTTCCATCCCTGGGAACGGCGAAGATCTTGAATAGGGCCGGGACTGGCAATTTAAGGGCACCGTGGCTTGATTTATCAGCTGGGGTCAGTAAGATGGAGATGAATGGATGCGCTGCCTGTGGGAGAGCTGTGAGTCCTGCCAGACAGGCATGTGTGGGAGCCGTA
Organism: Spondyliosoma cantharus; assembly: GCA_900302685.1. Lineage (NCBI taxonomy): Eukaryota > Metazoa > Chordata > Actinopteri > Spariformes > Sparidae > Spondyliosoma > Spondyliosoma cantharus. Next base: position 51,279 of record OMLP01006998.1, on the reverse strand, counting down.
GTGGAGCACGCCCCGGAGTCCAGGCGGAGGGCTCGCAATAGTGTGTCAGCTTGGACACGCTGATGAGCAGTTGCACCAAAAACTCTGAAGTGTGCGCTCTCACACGTGGATTCATACAAAGACAGATAACACACACACACACACACACACACACACACACCCACACATATTGCTGTCCCCCTGAGGTTGCTCGAGGCTAATCTGCTGACTTCAAGTTGTAAGATATAGATGATGTTGCCTTTGGCTCGTCGCTGGTGCATGTTTCACAACGGTTCCCCAGGATTAGTTACATGACGCTTGCAGCTGGAAGCTCTATTATGGCGTGTGTGTGTGTGTATGCACATGTGCAGAACCGACTGCATGCGTGGCTAAAAGTGAGAAAATGTGCGACGCAGAATGTTTGCGCTCTCGTGGATGGAGATGATCAACATTTGCCTCCCAAACAATGTCCTCTATTTGTCTCCGGGGCGTGCGCGTCTCTTCTAATTTGCGTTGCGTTACGCGTGTGTGTGTGCGTGTTTAAGAGAATAGCTCCAGACTGATTGGATTTCGTCCTGCTAATGCTTGGTAGGGGCTTTGGAAGCTCTGGTTTCAGCCGCTGGTAATCCAGCCAGTCATCTGTGGCTGTCCCTCTCTCTGTATCGCCTACCCTCATCCAGACACCGTGGATTACACATTTATTATGATAGATTTATTAGGATTTATAAGTGCTGTGGAAAAGACACCCCCGCCACCGCCTTTCCATAAAAGTTCAAATTTCGGCTAGAGAGGAAGGAGTGAGGTAGGCAGGTTGGAAGGGAGGAGCGCTTGTTTTTGTTTTTGTTTTTTCTTTGTGAGAGGAAAATGGATGAAGGTGAAATATGCTGGAAGACAACAATGAGTCCATGGGTGCTGTTGATTGCATGTGCATGCGTTTGTGACCAACGCATGCATTTTTGTGTGTGTAAGAAGAGGTCAGATTCCATGTCTCACCATGAACAATTCCACTGTCGTAAATCAGCCGGGGTGTAACCCTTTCACCCGGACTGCATGAGGAAAGGGAGGGGAGGGGGGATGTCCAAGCTTTGAACTGACCCCTGGCTGTAAATGGATGTTTTTTTTCCCCTTTATGGGAACATGCTGTGTGTGTGTGTGTGTGTGTGTAGTGTGAGAGAGAGAGGGAAAGAGAGAGTCAGAGAGAGAGGTGTTTATGTCTCGATACAAAATACTTGGCAGGCTTAAGTGACTAAAAGTGAATTAGTGCTTGAGAGAGAATGTGTGTGTGGGCACGTCTGTCAGCGCACATGTGTGTGAGTTTCCATATCTCTGGCAAATCGGACAGACGTACATGTGGAAATGCGTTCGGGGAGATGGAAGCAGGCTTCATAGACGAGGGGAGGGGAGGGGAGGGGGGCCGATCTTGTAAGCGGGAGCCATTTTCTTGACACCCTGAAAAACTGTTCCCTCCTCGGCTATTTTTCCTTGGCGGCTGCAAAATCCAGTGACTCCAATCTGGCAACCAGGCTCTAATCTGGCAACCACATGTGCACCGCGGCCCCTGTCTCTTTTAATGTCGAACTGTAATCGACCGCATATTCGCGCAAAATTCTCGAGCCGACCACAGCTGCTCCTCGCAGCGCAAGCGCTTGCGATGAACATGGTTGCAAAGACAAACTTGCTCCCTTCATGCAGAGAGAAAAACCTCAGAAGTGTCTACAAGAAAATGACGCACAACTGCCACTATTGTCTCGGGAGGGGGGATTTTTAAAACCAAACTCTATCCAGAACTCTATTTGCCCGTGCCAGGTTTTCGCTTATTATAAACCATGCATAGCTGGTGTGATTGAGTTTTTTACTGTCTGTGTGAGATAATGGGACTAGGTGTGCTTTTCTATGTGAATTTCTGTTTGTGTAATGAGGCCCTTTGTGTTGCTGTGTGTGTGTGTGTGTGTGTGTGTGTGTAAGTGTAAGTGTTGCAGGCTGTGAAAGAGTTTTTTTTGGAGCTCGCAATTCTGAAATGATATCTGAATATTCATTGCATCTAACACTTATTATTCCAGCAGCGTTTCTAACCCACGCGTTCAGGAGGCAGTAAGAAATTACAGATTTGCCCCACATATTTAAATTCATGTACAGAGGTGCCAGCTTGTCTAGCACGGTCTGCCCAAGTCACAGCCTCAGGTTTAACTCGCCTCCATTCAGGATAAATATGTCGGGTTTCGTCTTGCGTCAGCTCTGTACACTTTGCGTGGTTTTCCAATATTTAAAATTTTTCTGTCTTTTAAACATTCCTCTCACTAATTTAGCCTGAACAAATCATAAAACTTGGCCTTGATGGAGCACCTATTTTGTGTTTGAGATGTTTTAACCTTCCGTCCGCTCGGAAAATCACTCATCTTTATCCTCACGTTAGTCGGGGGAAAAATAAAAATGCAACAAGAGGAGGCAAACACGATTAAATTGCCATATCTGTCATCTTTGGAGGAAAGATGGATGTGTGGATTACCATAAGGGAAAGAAGGCCTGTGACCCCTCAGGGGTTTTCTTACTGAGACAGAGCGTCCTCGCTCAGCCCCAGGAGGGCCTTCAAATTGGCTCTCGCTGCCGGGTAAGATTGATCGGAGGGATACAAATGGCCGCCATCTAATTGTTTAACGCAGACGCAACACATTAGGCCAACAGGATTACACAACCTTGGGTTAATCTATTTACCAAGAGATGTCTGCAATCTCATCCCTCTCCATCTCGACCCCCACCAGTCGCAAACCCTCCGTCCCCCCCCTCCTCCCGCTGCTTCTTCACCCCGCTGAAACTCAATCCGAGGCTGGTGCTTGAATTCCTGGCCCGTTTGAACTCAATCCCTGGCTAAAAGCAAGGTTTTGTTAGCATTAGCTTGAAGGCTAGGCTCCCTGGAGCCCCTGGACAAAGTGATGAGAATGTATATAATGTCATAGATAATCCAATCATAATCGGTGGACCGCGAACCCCTCATTAATCATCCCACTGTAATTTTTTAAAAGGCAGATGGTCTGGAACGAGTAAGGTTACAGTATCACTGAGGGCCAAGGGTCAAAGATTCGGTCCTTGTACAAGCAGGCGCCACAATGAAACGCTACCTGTGGAAATGTTTTTTGTGTGGACGAGTGAGGTTGTTTGGTTGTTGAGGATAATGCCGGTGTGTGAGCATGTTTGTCTCGTAGGTCTTTTTATATAGTTGTGTGTTAATCCACGCAACCTTTTGTTCCCCGGCCTATAACTCCACCTGCTCCACCATATATCTCCCGGTCTGCTCAAAACTCAATCTGTACAAGAGTGTTTCTCTGTTTACGACACTATCTCTCCTACGCCTATGGGTTTCTCTTTGTAGCGTCAAGAGTGTGTATGACCCAATTTTAGCATTGTCACACTCCCCGAAGATAGAGGTTTGATTTGTGCAGCAGCGACACGCTGGAGGGAGGGGACGAGTGTAAGCCATTATCTGTGCTTTAACCTTCACATGTTAAAGGCGTCTGAACGCAGATAACACGGCTGCTTGAAATATGGCCTCATTATCAGCTGCAGCACAAAAGGACTCAAGATAAGATCGCTCACTGGAGCTTTAATGAAAACCAATTGATTTGCTCTCCTGAAGACAAAAAAAAAATAGCAAAGGCATCGAGCTCATTTCGAGCTTTCATAGGCGGACTTTGTAGCGAAAGCTTTCCCAGGGTGACCTGGGTATCTGCAGAAAATGAAGTTAAACATTATTTTTGCCAGCTTGTAGGAAAAGTGGCTGAGACGCTGAGGGGAAATTGGATCAGTTTTATTGATGCCAACCATTAGTTCAGAAATAGAGTATTGCCATACACTCTCGCTTTGGCAATTGAGCTGTGTGGCCATACAGCTCTGTAACACCTCAGAGTTTTGAATGGTAGCCAAGTTCAGAGACAAATGGAAGTGATTGCCTTGTGGCCTGGCACACTGTTTGACTTTCCCAGCAGGAGAAAAGTGGGGGGGATTTAGGAGAGCAACACAAAAGAGACTTGATGTCTCCGAGGCTGAATACAACACGGAGGACTGGGAGGAATCAGTGGACTAAATCGTTTTTCTTCTTCTTCTTTCCGTCCCTTTTTGATCATCTCACTAGCCCCCTCGCCAGTGTCTTCCATCCAGGCGAAGGACATCACAAGACACACAATCTCACTGGCCTGGCAGCCGCCTGACAGAGCCAACGGGGTCATCCTGGAGTATGAAGTGAAGTACTACGAGAAGGTGAGGAGTCCCATGGGAAATGTAGTTTGCTAATGAAATATTCTCCGAAATAGCAACACGTTTGAACAGATTATATGAAAAGAACATCTAATTGTTGTCTCTTAATGTGTCTCTTAATTATCTGTTATCCTCAGGACCAAAATGAGAGAAGTTACAGAATCATCAAAACTTCATCAAGGAACACGGACATCAAAGGTCTCACCCCTCTCACCTCCTACGTGTTCCATGTACGCGCCCGCACGGCGGCCGGTTACGGGGAATTCAGCGGCCCGTTTGAGTTCATGACCAACTCCGGTGAGTTCGGCCATGCCGCTTCTTTTCCGCTCTACTTGATGACATCAGTGCACTGCTGAGGCAGAGAGGCGTCGATGGCAGCTCCATCACACTCACTTCTGCAGAAGCCTGCAATGATAGCATCTTTTACGAGCGTCTCTCTTTCACTGTAGAGTCATCAATCAAAATATCTGTCGTCTATAAAAGATAAATGATATTGTGCTCCAGCACCTGACTGGCAACTTGAGTAGCTTCCATTATTCAATGAGTCTCAGTGGAAGTGCCAGACAGGGTTCAAACTACTGTATGTGGATTTTTGAAGAATGATACACTTTCTGATGTTTGTAGTTAGAAGCTGTTTTGTTTCCTCCTCAGTAAATATTCCATGAGCCAAATCATCAGTATTGATCGATTCCATCAGACTCTTTAAATTCTAACCCTAAGATAATAACAGTAACAGGCCGTCCTATGTGGGTGGACTCTGATCAAAATTTCAAATTAGCCTCTGAAACCTCACTGACCCGACGTGGATCGGTCATTACAAACTCAGGCAGAGCATCCAAAGATTGTTAAAACCCACAGAGGTTCATTTTTAATTATAGTGAGGGTCCAAAAGTTATGAAATGTTTCTGTTTGATACAGTGGAGCACATAAGACATAAACATTTGGGACAAGCTGTTACAAAATATATAAAATAATTTCAGACAGTGTGAAATAACATGATTTTAACAAATTTAAAGCCACTTAAACGGAAATAATAGGAGGGAGAGGGACTCAATGTTAAAGGAAAAGTAAATACATATTAAGTCACTAACGTCTCACCCCCATGCTGATGGAAAGTCAGGCGAAGTTCTGTAGTTCACTGAACATTTCCCGAGCTTCAGAGCAAAACAGTGTTGCAGCGTTTTCCTAAACAAAGTAGTAGATGGGGACTGAATTTACATTTTGGGAGGAACTCCAACGAGTTGGAATTAATTCAAATGAAGAGTCAAAACAAAGGCTTTGAAATCCATCAGTATAATAACAATGTTTAATCAAACAAACTTTACTGAAGCTTAACATTAAACTTTTTCTTGACACATCCAGTAAATATCATGCTTGCTGTATGATGTTAACTGTTTATGGGAGGTTATGACATTGAGGATTACAGACATGGACCGCGTGCCCAGATGTCCCCTTTGTAATGCAGATGGAGACAGCGGCGCATGATAATGACACGGTCAAGCACACATTCTAATGAGCAGTCATTGTCTCTCGATCATATAGGGAGCGAGACCCGTGGAGGAAGTGGGAGGAGGTCAATGACAAACACAGAATGTACGCCGGCTCTTTCATGTGCGACGACTCGATGGAGCACAGTGATATTGACTTTGCTTTCTTGTCTCCGTCCATCCTTCCTCCCTCTCTCTTTTCTTTCCCCCCACTCTCCCCCCATCTTTCCTTCCTTTTCCCTCAGTCCCAGCTCCCATCATTGGCGATGGGGCCAACTCCACAGTGTTACTGGTGTCGGTGGTGGGCAGTGTGGTCCTCCTCATCATCCTCATCAGCGCTTTCGTCATCAGCCGAAGGTGAGCTTCATCCCTACTGTCCCATCTGCTTTCTGTCTCTCCCTCTTTTCTCCCAGATGATGGGATGTCTTGCTTAGCACCGGGAAAAGTAGCTGTCATGAGA
>OMLP01006998.1:2754-44108 GCA_900302685.1 Spondyliosoma cantharus | reverse complement strand
GGGGGGGGGTGTTTTGTGTGTGTGTGTGTGTGTGTGTGTGTGTGTGTGTGTGTGTGTGTGTGCGTGTGTGTGTGTCCTCCCGTTTCCATGTGATTGCCTCTCTCGCCAGCCAAGCAGGTGGTTGTCTCTGCCTTCTTTATATGCATGTGACGGCCACTGTCATTGTGCCGCTGCGGCCATCCTGTGATTGTGGGGAGGGACTGTAATCACGTAGCCGTTTACCATCATTACACAACCATAGAGGAGGACAATGTCTCGCACATCTGGTCATTTCCACCACTGACCCCGACACATCAATATAAGGACAGGTGTCAGGCTGCCTGGGGGATTCAGAGGGATTTAAGTGCATCTTCTCTGGGATTGATTTGCTGCCGTATGCTCGGTGCCCTTCAGAAACCTTCCACGCTGAAGAGTACTTTTGACTTAAAGTAGTAATACCACAATGTAAACTTACCCCATTGCAAGTAAAAGGCGATCAGTTTACTTTAAAAGCACATAATTATCATCACAGCAAAATACTGTTAGACTATCCTAAGTAAATGCACTCATTTTGCTTTTATATGTTATATTTCAGGATTATTATTATTACTGGTGCATCATAATGTAAACAGCATTTTAATGACAAAGCTGGTTATAGAGAAGCTAATTTAAACTAATAGGTAGATTCATTTTAAATGAGCAGTTTTAGATTTTTGCCTAATATGATTTTTACATTTCAGTTTTTGTACTGATCTGCATTAAACAGATGAGATATAGCATCTTAAGTAGTGAGCTTTGGAGGTTTGAACATAGTCAGGCTAGCTATTTCCCCCTGTTTTCAGTCTTAATGCAAAGCTAAGCTAACTCCTTCTTAATAGACAGTTACAAAAATCCTTTATCAACAAAACTAAGAGCACTAGAGTAGCGAGCTTCCCTCGTTTCGAAGTCAATGGGATCCAGTTAATTGCCTGAAATGTGGTCTGTGGTTACCGCAACATTAATAATCTTAATGTTGCTGTTTGTTCTACGACATTAGAATAAACACGTGTTTACGTCTCTTAAAAAGAGGCGGTTGCAAGTAAGAGGATTAATGAGACTACAGAGTCTTGTCTCAAAGTTGCGAGCTATTCTTTCCGGGTTCACCTGCCAAAACATATCATCCCTGCTTTACTCTATTACCAAAAAAGGCAAACTTTCCACTAAAACATCTAAAAGTGGCATCAAGAGAGCTGCATTAAAAAAAAATTAAAAAATTAAATAATGCCCACAAGAATGTCAATGTCTCATCAGTAATCAGTGACTGTGTCGCCGCTTCACGTAATTGAATGGATGTGTAAGTAGGTTTGGAGTCTTGATTTTACTTAAGATTTACATTTAACTGAAGAGACACTTGTGCCCCATTACTATTAAAGTCATTTTTTGTTTTTACGTGAGCTGTGTTTTTTTTTCCGACACATGTTCCCTGACATTTGAAACCTGTGCTGTGGCCACTGTGACTGACCGTCCTGCTTTTCTTGCCCCCAGAAGGAGTAAGTACAGCAAGGCCAAGCAGGACTCTGACGAGGAGAAGCACTTACATCAAGGTAACTCACAGACAACACTCTGCCTACGTGCTCTTTAATTGAACAACATGAGCGCTGTCAGGTGTGCTCATGTGCGTGCACTCTAAACCGCAAATGAAGCCCATAAAATGGAGCGAAAAAAACTGTTTTGAAGTTAATGTACTCGCAGCCTCATGCTCCAAACACCTCATTATCAAGTCATCAGCATTTTTTATTTGCGTGCCACAAAAAATTCACGTTAACGAGCTCCGTCTTCATCCGAGTCGGCCACAGCGACATGAAAAGCAATGAAGGTAGAGAAGCAAGGTCTGGAGAGAAGAAAGGAGGAGGAGGAGTAGAGGTTCCAGAGGAAGGCGGTGTAGCCTGCAGCACGATGGAAATAAAGAACAGATGGAGCGTAGTTGCCAGAATGAATTAACCTTCACTCTTTCGCTCCCTTATTTCTTTTTTTTCGCTTCCTTCCTTCCTTCCTTCCCTCCCCCCCTTCCTCCCTTTCTTTTCTAAACCTCTTTCTTCAGGAGTGAGGATATACGTTGACCCCTTTACCTACGAGGACCCGAACCAAGCTGTCCGTGAGTTCGCAAAAGAGATCGACGCCTCCTGCATCAAGATCGAGAAAGTTATTGGCATCGGTGAGGAGCTTTTGATTTTCCAGAGTGCAGTGTCATTGGGAGATTTTGGAGTGAGGCATATTGTAACATACTTTGGATAAAAGCATCGGCCTAATGGGATAATAGTGTGTTTGGTATTCATTTCATGCAAATATTCTGCTTCTTTCTCTGTGATTCTTGCTTGTGTCCGCACACTCCCTGAGAATAAAGGCTCAGGACAACTCGGACAATAACATTTGGTCTGCTTCTAGATAGGTCAACAAGTAAAAGAATAAAATAAAGAAGGAGAGGCTAAATATGTTGTCCATGGCCAGAGAAAAGTCATCCAATGACAAAATAATAAAGAGGAAGAATCAATATCCATTTCCCCTGTCTCACTGCTCCGGTGGCCGAGGGGAGGAGGGGAGTGAGGGATTAAAGACCCCGATCAATGTTTGAAGTGGACCCCTTCTAACCTGCAATGCACACACAAGCACACACCATCACCCACTTCATCTTTGATGTGATTAATAGCCAGTGCAGTTTAGTATCAAGGTGCTTGTGTATCATCGTTCCACATTTTTCAACCCAGCCGTGTGTTTTTTTCCAGGGGAGTTCGGCGAGGTGTGCAGCGGCCGCCTGAAGATGCCGGGCAAGAGGGAGATCTGCGTGGCCATCAAGACGCTGAAGGCCGGCTACACCGACAAGCAGAGGAGGGACTTCCTGTCCGAGGCCAGCATCATGGGCCAGTTCGACCACCCCAACATCATTCATCTCGAGGGCGTGGTCACCAAATGTAGGTCAAGCATGCGATTTTGTTCGCTTTTTACGTACAGGAAGGTGTAGGCCGAGAAATGTTTTTAGAATTTTTCGGAATGACGGAGAGAACATAAGTGCATAATGCAACTATTTTGGAGAGATGAAATTGCCGCAGGAAGCTGCAATAATACTCAACTTGCACACACACAAACCCATTTACACACAATGACCATTATATTATAATAACAAGGAAAGGACATTTATTTCTGCCGTCCCCTGTGTCCCTTAAAAAATGTAACGATAAATCATTGCAAACCACGTCTGCGTTTTTTGGGTGACATTGGGGAAGTGTGTGTGTGTGTGCAGGGACAAACCAATCTTTACTAGCTGAAGGTGCGTGTGCAGTTGTGTGTAACAGTGCTTGCATGCTTGCATAGTTGCGGAATCTAAAAAAACCTACAACTACTTATGTATGCGTATGCTCAAGGATACCTGTTCTTGCATTTGTGCATGTGTGCCTTTTTTGGACATCCCATCCGGGGTATCCCCAGGTGGGCTTTGTCCAGATGGACGAGGTCTAGCATTGGTGGGGAGGGGGGGAGGTGGTGGTGTGAGAAGTAGCTGTCCAGTAGGGAGGGGGTCTAATGGGTCCAGAAACAGGCCCTGTAGCGCGGCACCGGGCTCATTAATCATGGTGTCAGCTGTAAATGTGTTTGGGGTTAGGGAGTGATACCCTATCCCTCCTCTATCTGCTGCTGCATGGCCACAAAACACCAGCCAGATCTCCCTCCCTCTGCCCTTGGCACCCTCTCCTCTCCATCTCTCTTTTTTCTGTCTACCTTTTACACCTCCCTCCAATGCTATTTGTTAGGCTACATGTGTTTGCGTGTGTGTGTGTGTGTGTGTATGTGTGTGTGCATGTGTGAATGTCTTGTCAGCACATGTGGCCGTCTGTGCACCTTTGATTGTATGCATGTGAGCCTGAGTGTTACCATAGCTGATGGCCAGCCTCGGCTCGGGTTAGACGGATGAAGTGCCTTAATGTGTCGTGACACAACAGCCTGGCCCTATCCCTGCTAGATAACACTGTCTCTCTCGCTCTTGGACACTGTACACACACACACACACACACACAGATAGATGCACACACACACTTAGCCCAGTCGGAGCTGAAAGTGAACAGCAGCACAGAGAATTGCTTATCACCTCTCACACCTCTCAGCACGGGGAATGACCTCTCAGACCTCGTGGAGACGGAGTGAGAAAGACAGAGAAAAGGCGGACAGATGGGCAGGAGGAAGGGGAAGAAATAGAGTGGCGGACAGGGAAGGTGCAAATAGAGATCCGGCGAGAAGGAGACAGGAAGGTGGTTAGGAGCTGATGGATCAGAGGAAAGACAGAGAACAACAGTGAGAACGACAGAGAGAGAAAGCAGAGGGCGGCGGAACTACTGAACCGGGGGCTGGGAGAGAAAGAGTCGGAGCGAGACAGAGGGCGAGAGATGAAGGAGAAGCAGATGAGCTGCGCAGCGGTGACAGCAGCCGACGTGAAAGCATGGCGAGCCAAGAAGCGAGAAGATCATCCGATAACTCCCACTCCACCTCCAACTTTTGAAAGCCTGACATGAGGTTTGGGCAAATTAGTCCTTTACACTTGAGTGTGTCAGTGGAATCTATTAAAAATCCATTATTTGAATTGCACTCCCCTCTCCATTACAATCAAGTTAAAAGGAATTCTCAAGCTGGCCTCCGTTTGCTGGCAATGTCCAACAGAGCCAATTAAGCCTTATTAATTATGGAGGAACTCCAAATAGGCACTGAAATACATAAATGTGCAAAAATCTCTCACTGAAGACTGCTGGCTGTAGTCCACCATCTTGGAGCCTGTATACTTAATGTTTCTATCATGCTAGTGTGTAATTAAAATCCGGCCTCCATTAGAGCTTGAAATCAGACGTGATACGTTTAACAGCCCATTTACATAAAGTAAGCATGTAAGTATGCTAATTTAAAAAAAAAGATCTGCGTTTAAAAGCCAGATCTTTGTTCTCTGCAGACGTCAGGGCCTCTGGAGAGCGCTTGCCCAGTGATCCCCTAATATTGTCCCCCTGTTGCATTTTTCCCCTTCTCCTGTTTTGTTGGCAGGTGATAATCGGCCCACTGGCGGGGCCCTTGCCCAGAGTTCATTGCCAAAGGCGGCGGGGCGTATTCAGTAAACAAGGAATTAGCATGCAAATGGGAAGGGAGGAAGAGGGCGGGGCTGGGAAGGCGAGAGTTTAAGGTCGCAGGTCAGACGCTCCTCAGACTTGATTGGGGAGCTGTCAATCACCGACGGCCCCGGGGCAGAGGCGCGCAACAAAGGGAACAAAGATGGCTGACAAAGAGAGCCCCAGCTCTCCCCCAACTTTAACTCCACTTCCTCTTTTTGGGGCATCGCCGGAGCACCCCGTAATTAATGGGGTGCCAATCACGCGGCGGGTAAGGCGGTGACTGACGGCCTCTTGGCATGGCGAAAGGCCTGCTGTGGAGTGGAGGAACTGCACCTTCAAGACCTCAGCCGCCAACCGCTCGGCTGGCCCTCTGCTGCTTCAGGCATTCTGCTGGAGCGCACAAGAGATTTCACACAACGTTCCCTCAAGGCGTTTAAGTCAGCACTTTTCTCAGACGTAATAAGCTTTTAAGTCCACCTTAACTGTGCCACTTGAAATGGAACGCAAAGAACAGCGCTGCTCGAGGAGAAATTTCGTGGCAGCACTTTTGGGCATGTGTTGTTGCCATGGCTGGTTAGGCACCAGCTTGCTGCCATTTTGGGACAAAAACAAGCCACCCTCCGGTGCTTTTTCCTTTTCCCTCCTTCTGTATCTCTCTCCTCCTCTGCTCATGCCTGCTATCCCCCCTCATCCTGAGAGACAAAGACAGACAGAGACCCACCAGGGAACGTCCACCCTCCCCACCGCCTGCCCCGACTCAGATAAAGACACAGCCGCTCCCCTAAGAGAGCCGGAGAGGGGAAGACAGAGGGATGGGGTGAAAAAGGCCAGAGAGGAGTGGCAGAGATCGGAGGGAAAACAGAGTGAGAGAGCGTATGAGAGAGGGGGGACAAAAAAAGAGAGCAATGGAGAGGAGCTAGCAGGAGAGTGACAGATGCGTCGAAAGTTGGCAGAGGAGAAAGAGGGCAAAGGGACAGCGAGTGACATAAATAGCGAGTCAGAGAGATTCTGGGTGGGTGACTGCGATGAGACTTTGGATAATGCACCCAACGTCAGTTCATATTTGCATAAACACAAGATGGTGTCTGTCTGTATGTGTGTGGGTGTGTGTGTGTGTGTGTGGAAATGGACTTAACAGAATGAATAAAGATAATGATCATACTTTGTGAATTACTCATTGATCTTAAAGTGAAGGTTAGAACTGACCCCACAATTTAGGAGGGAGAGGGTCTTATGCCTTCAGATGTTCAGTAGTTATGGTATTGGAGTGTTTGTATTGTGTAACTGCTGTATTACAAGATGCAAGATATGTTTTTTTCTCTATCTTTTATCAATCAGGAGATGTCTATAAGGATGGAAATGGATATAAGTGGAGTGTCCAGGGCGCACGTCTCCATTCTTCCTGCAGCTGAGATCAAAGCTTCTTTGAAACCAGAAGCAGAGAGACCTCGCTGTGCCAGCACCCCGTGTTCACCCATCAGAGGTACTGTTGCAGGATACCAGATCCTCCACATGGACTCAAACTATCTAGTAGGATTCACCACTGGTGAGGAGCTGCTCAAGCTGGCCCACCAGTGGTCAGAAGGCACTCCAGAGAAGGGCTCTGTAGCAGAGGCCATGACCAGCACCATCCAGAGCACTGTTCCCAAGTCTGTGGACTTGGGCATCCACCGGTCTTCACGAATCTTCAAAGGCAAAAGTCGCTACTACCAACCGTATGACATTCCTGCTGCCAACGGGAGGAGACGGAGGCGTATGCCCAGCTCGAGTGACACCTTCCTCAGGTCCCTGAACCACTTGGAGCCAGGAAGGAGTCTGCATGCACCATTACCACTGTGTCTGCTTAAGGGGAAGAGGGCCCAGTCCAAGTCTCTGGACTACCTTAATCTGGACAAAATTAGTATCAAAGAGTCATCAGACACTGAGGTGTTACAGTACCAACTGCAGCATCTCACCCTGCGAGGGGAGCGCATGTTTACCAGAAACAAGACATGAAAGTATAGTGAAAGGCCTTTTTTATGCGTCTTTCACCCTTTTGGGGATTTAGGTGCTATTTCCAGCTTGGTTTCTTTCTACTCAGATTAGAAACAGATCTTTAAGAAGACAGTCTGATAATCTTGTTATATTATTAACTTGGGGTTTTACCTTGTACTGTACACATAATGTTGTGAAGAAAATCCTTAACTACTCCTCTCAATGTTACGAGGGTATGGAGGTAAAAAAAAATGTGAACTGTAGGAATTTAGCAATAACTGGTGAACCTATTTATTGACAGTGACGTGTGTACTGGTATGGAGATGCACTGATATATCAGTTTACAGCTGATAAAAGCACACATACTGTATCGGCTTTAATATGCACCACCGCTATCAGTCCAATAATAGTTTTGCTGCTTATCTGTGAGGAGTTGTGTTGGTGGAAGTTTTGTCATATTATGGCACTGCTTACAACTGCCACATTAGAAAGGTAATACTTGTATTATCCTATAACATGTCATTTATTGATTTATTGCTATTTTGTTGTATTCAGTCAATATGAATATGTTTTTCAACCAAACCATTTACCACAAGATGGCCATGGGTAAAAAAGCTTTGTGATACTTCATTCAAAATCTGTTATTTACAGGATAGGTAGAGAAGTCCGTCTCAACAGAATACTCAAATGCCATGTGTACATTCAAAGAGTTTACTGTATCATTACCTCTGCCAATAATGGTGATACAATGATCCCTCGCTTCTAAAATCTGTTAAAGTATTTTTTCGTGGAATTATAACCTTTTCTCAATAGCTAGTGTGAGGAGTCAGAGAGCAGGAGGAGGGATGATAGGCAACAAACGTCCTCCGACTGGACTTAAACAAAGGACCTCTTGATTACATTGTCAGTTCCTTATACCACTTCTTTATGTCACCTGGACGCCCAAAAGGATCCCTTCCTAATGTGACTGCGTTGTAAAAGGTGGGAGAGAATCCATGTTCCAGTTGATTAACTGCTGTTTGAGTGAGGGCTGCTGATTTGCCCTCTTTTACAGATTGTTTGATGGGGAGAATCACTTCAATGCCAGAACTGACAGGATGAATAACCATCAGTAACTCTATCAACATATTATATTCAGATAGATTTGAGGGGGGAAAAAAATGTATCAGTCTAAAAGTGACATCATCCTTTACAGAGTGCAGCAACTTTCAATCAGCTTGAATTCATGTTGGTATCAGTAGCAACCAGTATGAAGAGGATTAGGGCCAGTAATATTTAATAATTCAGATTTTTCTCAGATTCAGATTTCTGACTTTAATCTCAGAATTCTGAAAGAGAAATCAGAGCTCAGATCCCATTTTTCTTTTTTTAAGTGTCCCTAATCCTCTTTCATGGGCCAGTTTATATGGTCGGAGATAAGAAAACATTTAAACCACTCCTGCAGTATCACCTACTTTCAGATGGAGAATGAAATAGTTCCCACACAACCCAGAAAGATAACAAAGAGTATCACCTCAGTCTTTTCTTGCATCTGTTTATTAGTCATTGTTGGCAGTTAGGGTTGCGACTATGTTGGGGTTAGAAAACCATGCTGATGAACAGTATAGAGTTGTATGTTTTTACTGAGTGTATGTTCCCCATCCACCTGGTAATGGGTGTGTAGTTTTCTGCACCTGATTGCACTGTTAGACATCTACTACAGACTATCTTTTGAAACATCAGTACACTATGATATTGTCACCAAAATGGCATAATTTAAATGTTAACACTAAATTCTGGTTGCCTCATATAAACACTACAGTATTGTACATAAGCAAAGCCATGTGAACACTTAAGTTCTATAAAAAATCTGTACATCCCTTGAGTTTTTGCACAATATTTTGTGTTGCTTTGAAGGAAATTATCATTTCTTTGTCTCTCAGATCTTCTGTGTTTTCTATTACACTAAAGCAATAGAAAAGTATTTTTTCATTTTCAACATTTGTCACCTCTATGTTGAATTTTTTCTGTGACTGTGGCATCTTATAAATTGTTCAGTTGAACAAAATGAAGCAATCGCAGTAACATTTGTGTAATCTGTGTTTTACTTTGAGCCCATTCATCCCAGTGTTCCCAGGTCAGATCTACAGGGGGTGTCAGCATTAATTTCTATCTTACCTGGGAATTACCAGAGACAGAAATATTCAACTGTTTACAATGAAAAACGGAAGTGCTTCATGCCTGTGATAGCCGATCTGACAAATGCTCTTTGGTGGAGCAGGTAAAAGTACAAAGAAACCAGATCCAGGAAGTTGGAAGGGTGAAGACAACCTTGTGAAAAAAGGCATTCTGTCTTGAGGTGAATAATAATATCATGGCTTTGGTTTTTAGACATATTGGCAATCACGCAGACCAACACATACTTAATCTAGGTCTTCATCAGGTTCTGGCAAACACACATTCATTCTGAATTATATACCAGCCATGGGTGGCATTCTGCAAACACATGAGATCGAATTAAGCATGGAAAGTTGAATATACAATAAAGCATATTACAACTGTTCGTCCATTCCCCAAAAGGAAATAAATTTGACTCACTGTCAATGGATAGTGTTTCAATAAAGAAAAGACGTGTGCGAACAGGTGAAAAGGTTAGATAAATAAGAGACTTGCAATTAAACAACAAATAACTGCTTTTGCATCAAAAGAAGAGGCAATAATTAGATAAACATATGCACTTACCTGAATGGTCAAAGAATTAAATTAAATTTGAAATAAAAGTTGGCATGTATAAGGGCTGGATAAGCACATCCAAGTGTTGCCATATCAAAGAACATTATGTGAAGTGAGTGAAATTAAGATATTAAAACATTAAAATACATGAATTATTCATAGTCACTAAGCATTAAATGTACCTCACATCTCCTGAAACTACAGCTTGGTTCCTTAAATCTTTAAATTAAAAACTGAAAACCAAAATAGGTTCCAGTTGTACGGTACATACAGTACGTTTGCTGTCGATTGTCATTCCGTAATACAATACTGTGAATATGTCAAATAATAAATACTGCATTGACACAATAATTGTATCAGAATAGGGTACATTTGTCTTTCCAATTAGCTCAAATGTGGCTAAACTCACAACCTGCTACCCAGAGTCATACTGTAAACCTATAGATGAAACTGCAACATTGTTCGAGTTAAAAACAAAGTTGTGCCGATTTCATAGAAAATATTGTCTCACCTCCCTCTTCCTCTCTGTTCTCCATGATGTTCCACTTTTCTTCCTAACAGAGCAGTCACCTGAGGCCTCTTTCATGCTCTGACAGGTGACTGAGGTGATTCATCTATTGAGTTTTGAACAGGTGAGAAGTGAGTGAAACCAACTGGAGCTTGGGAAGTGGTGAACAAAGTGTGTTAAATAATGTGATTTGCGTTTAGAGTTTTAGATTTGAGTGAAAACAGTGGAATTGTACTTAGAGTTTGGAAGTCCGGAGTTTTGGATACATAAGCTTTGAGTTTTCAGCATAGTGTGCATGGTTCCAGTTTTTGTGTGTAAGCAATGCAGACATATAACACAGTTATTGGGTAACATCATTCATTTTGCTCCTAATCGCTGTGAGATGATCACTTTGTCACACACTTCTAATAAAAGTGATGGAAGACTAAATCCACAGTCCACACACTGAACAGGTTTTTTAAGTTATGGATATAGAAAGCGACACATCAAGTGGGTATCATGTCTTTCTCATGTGAAATTCCTCTTCTTTTTCCCCTGCACCAATGTTTCCTTTCTTGTCTGCTGGAGAGAGAGTAACACAAAGAGGGACACTGGTACTAAAAAGACTGTCACCTTGGATGCCACTCTCTTCATCTCTCACTGCAGAAGTGTAGCTTTAGCTTTTGTGAAGCAGATTTTGTGTAGGCCTAACATCACTTAGGTTGGAATCACACTTGGAAGATTTGGAAGGGATCTCTCTTCACAACCAGCTGCAAATAATAATAATTACATAGAAATTAAGTTTATTTAGTCAGGATTTTAATTTAAGGAAGGAATTTATTTGGCTAACACACTGATGCATTACTATTTGTTATGCAGTGAGTAAAAGCAGTATCAAAAGCATTATAGTACATTTATAGTCTGAATGAGTTTACAGTGTAGCAGGAAAACAGAATCAGTATAAAAGCATAGAAAAGTCAGTATTACATAACAAGAATTCCAAACGTTTTTTGAAATTCCCAACAAAGCATGTATGAGATGCTCACTCAGAACCACTGTGAATATTAGAGGGCAATGAGTGTACAAGTTGATGGAGAAATCAATGACATCAGTATTTTCCCTGTTGTTAGTCAAGTTTGGTTAATAATTAAAATTCACGCAGCACTGTGAGCACATTAAAGCTTGTTACATACCAAACATGTGGTCCAATTCTCAAGCAAGTCCCAAGTCTTGGGGCAAGTTAAGTCAATTCAAGTCAGTAGGTCCTTAGATAAGGCAAGTCAAGTCCCAATTCAGTAAATCCCCATCCCAAGATACTGCAGTCTAACCTGCAGTATCGAGTCTCAAAGAGTAGAAAAATCTATTGAATTTGAATGGTAATTATTGATATTTTGTTAAATAAATGTTATTAAACAAAGAAAAAAAAAATAACAACCTGTTATCGCTTGTTTATTTTGCAATTTCTTCTCGGTCACTTTTACACAGAGAAATAGTGACTGCCAGAACGCCTACAAAACTAAACTGATAACATAAAATGAACACAGACAAGTCATTTATCATTTCACTAACATCCAACAAACCCAAATGTCCCAAACAGTCCATGACATCGTTGCTCTTTTCTTCAATGAAATACACTCAGTGGAAAAACTCTCCATATCTGATATAAATGATGCTGTAGCAGCTATGCTAAACTCTTTAGGAGCAGCCATTATCATTTTCAGACATTCACTTTTCCCACTGGCCATCACACTCACACCTAAACCACGCCTGTAGTTTCTAGTAGTTCCTCATAGGACACTATTTGGTCTGAACCCCTGTGGTTCAACCACAAGCGCATAACCTGAAGCCTGGCAAGAAGGATTCATAAGATCGCCTTATCACCTGATCTTGTGAATCCAGTTGCTTTGCAGAGTAAAGATTTTCCTGAGTGATAATGTCCTCTTTGACAAACTGGCAGCACAGGGAACAGAGGGCAAACAGGAGATTGATCCAGTGGTCCACAGGGTGAGGTAGGCTGCTGTCAGTATTCACAGAGTACACTGCCTCACATTCTGGTCTCCTCTGGTGGTTGATTCAGGTAGTCTCGAAGGGCCTGATGTAAAGGCAGCCATTTCTGTATTGAAGCTTTGATAGCGATGATCCATCTGTAAAGAACATCGGAAACATCAACATGACAACATTATTGTCTTCAACTCGCATTTTCCTCACTCACTGGACTGAAATGGTATCCAACCAAAACAAATCCCACTCCTCCCTTCAGGCCTCCATCCAAAGTTGGTTCACTGGTAGTGCAAGTGATTGTGCACCACCTGACTACACCAGCTTCTCCATAGCTCTGGCTGGAAAGCGGAGAGATGTGTGTGGATAGCTAGTTCACTATGTTCAACAAGCTCCCTTAGCTCTTTTAGTCTTATAAAAACATAGATAAACAACTCAACAAACAATCATATAAACACAAGCAAAATAGCCATCACAAACAGATCTCAGTCTGAACAGGCAACCCAGCACAGCACGTAGTCCTTACTGCTGCAGGTGAGTGCTTTGTGCTAAGTGGATTAACCAATGAGTTAGTATGTTCCTGCAGCAGCTGTTCAGCTGTCCATTGACTCAGGAGCTGTGCTCTTTGTGCTAACCAGGCTAGCTGCTGAACAACAGGAACATCATTGTCAACCGCATCCAACTACCTCATGTCTCATTCATGTGTTAGAGATCACCCAACAATATGATAATCAACGTAAACAAACATGGCTAGTCACAGCTGCCTGGCTAGTTGGGAAATTTAACCATTCTTGTACTACTAGCTTGCTTAACCTAAGCAATATATCTGCACTGACCTTAAGAAAACCAAGTCATCAAAAAAGCTTTTCAGTTTGATTTAACTCTCTGATCAAAGAATAAGTCAAAATTGAGGTGTTGCCTAAAGCCTAAAACACAATGTGTAGGTAATGTTATAAGTTAAGATTTTAATTCCATTGTTTTCCATAATTTGGGGGAAACCTTATTTATGTTTTTACCATGAAATGGGCCATGTTCAGTCGCATCAAATGGTAAAATATGAACAACAGAAATGTAGTTAGAAGCTTCACAAGTAGTGAGAGCTGAACACAGATGATTTTAAAACAGGGCTCACTCTCTTGTCACCTGGAAAATACAGATGTCTTGCGCCAATCCTGTTATTGCAAAAACATTACAGGTTTGCACCAGGTGGCCACAAAGGACCACAACAGTGCAGGTCAGCCAAGTTATCATACAGAATACAGAATAAAGTTAAAATGCAAGGGAAAACCCTTGCCCCACAGTCTCACAAATTCTTAGAAACTAAGGTTCTACAATAGATCCCAGATATAAATCACTTCCTCACCGTTTGTTCTCATTAGGATTTTCAGCACAGAGGTAGAAAGTCTTGAACTCATCAGACGGAGGTTTCAGCTCAATTGTGGACTTCTTTGATCCATAGGGCTGCTCTCTCACCATGTACCCTTGAAGGTATATCCCACCTGAAGACATAGATGACAACGTGAACTAATCATTTTTTAACAATCAATATACTATATAACATAATACACTATTACTTGGAGTTTTAGCATGTCCTTCACTAATGTTGTCATGATGAAGGTTCAGTGAGTAATTGGTTGAATATCTATAGGATGGAGGCATGATAGGCAGTTAGTAAGCATATATTTACAAAAATCAATGCAGTTTATGAGATCAAACGTGAAATATATTGTTTCTGTACTGTATTCTATTGAGCAGATGTCCAAACAGTGTAAAACAAAGTGTCTAAACTTTTTGGGAATCAAAGTCATGTTTGCAACTGGAAAATGCATTTCCTGCCAAAAATTCAATGTAAATGCTTTAAGGCCTATTGCTGGAACTGTAGAAAATGCAATGCACTGCCTTTCCAATAATCAGAATTTAATTGCTGATCTTACGGTTCAGTGTAGATGAGCTTTATGCTCTAACCACTTGGCCACTGAGCAGGACATCTATGTGTATGTCAGTATGTGTGTATAAAAGTTTAATAAAAGTCATAATGTATGAAAAATGTGATTTTTTTTCCTCTTCATGGCTTTATTGTGATGGGACAAGTAAGACGGGAAATGGAGAGAGAGAGTGGGGATGACATGCAGCTATTAGCAACAGGGTGGATTCAAATTGTGGGCCAGTGTGGTGAGGACACATAGGACCCACAATCTACCAACTGAGCTACTGGGGCACTTGTGTGATGTTGAATATTTGAGTGTGTGTCAAACGTCTGACATAGTTTCACAGTCTTTCTGGCTGTTCCATCAGAGTGTGTCAACTGGTGACCTGTACTTCTGTGCTCCTGTCTACTTGACTAGGAACAACCCTGCCACAACTGAAAGCATAAACATTTATAAAGCAGTTCTAACTCTTCAGCATATTTAAATCCCTTCAGACACTGCTGCAGGTGTAATGGATCATCCAGTCAACGATGTGTACGCCTGGTTGTTCATATGTTGGAAATGTTTCTTTAAGCAAGGATATGAGGATTTGAACCTCTGACTAAGAAATAATTCACCATGTGCTTTACCCACTCTACCACGGAGTAGCAGTGATTTAGCAGTAGCAGTAGCAGCAGTAGTTATTATCAATAATAATTATTATTATTATTAGTAGTATTGGTATTAGTAGTATTGGTAGCAATGTAAAGCTTGTAGTAATAGCCAGTGGCAGAATTTGAGCTGGAAAGTTGTGATCATGTGCCTCCCATTCATTCTCTATGGTAAAATTTAGTTGAAAGAAAGCTTATATATATTATTTAATAACATACATAATATATATGAAAAATATTATTTTGAAAAAGTGCATGCAGGGTAAACAAGTTGAATAGAAGCACACTAACAGAGCTAAACAGGGATATTTGAATGGGAATGCAAAGCATAGCTGAAATGTGCCAAAAGACATAGGGAATTGGAATAATGACAACAATGATTCAAATATTTCTGTGTGAATGCTTCAGCACTAAACATTGTTCATTGTTCAACCATTGAAATTACAAACAGAATTTCATCTATGGTTATTATTAGTTATGGGATATGGAATGAGTTGCTCAGTTATCCCACTTAAATTATGTGGATTATGTTCTTATTTGATTTGATATTGAATTGTATTTTATCAAATTGTTAAGCTTTGTTCACTATGTTCAAATTATTACATGATGGATATTAAACTATTAATTGCATTTCAGTAATCAGTAATCCATTTCAAAGTAAATTCAGCAGCAGCAAAATTGACAATTTTTCATATTAGAATTACCATTAAAGAAGATCATGCCAGTATGTGCTTTGAGTCGTCGTCTAATTTAAGATTCCACACCCCCACAAAAAAACAGACACAAAAAAAGAAGATTTATCTTAGCCAATGAAACAAGACATATACATACCATATGCATGAGTTGCACGGATACCGCTGTACAAGAAGAGGCAACCATCCTTCAGAATGCAGTAGTGTTGTACCCACATCTCCTTGTTTTTGTCCATTTTATGAAGCAATCCAAGACACTCTGGGTTTTTCACAGCCAGTGGGGGCAGGTTAGAGTTGTGTCTAGTGACATCCACCCACACGTGGTTCTGAAACATGGGAGTTAATTAGTGTAAGCCTGAGGGCTACATATGACAGGTGGTAACCAAGTGTTAGCAACAGTCTGACACATAGTGCTCTACCAGTTGAGCTATCAGGGAAACCAATGTGCATTTTTTTCAGAAATGTTGCTATATCATGGCCCTCTATATGTCTGACAGATTAGATTAGATTTAACTTTATGTCATTCCACAGAGTACAGGTACTGAGACAACAAAATGCAGCTTAGCATCAAACCAGAAGTCCAAAAAGCAGTGAAGTGAAGAGTAATGTACTGAAGGTGAAATCCCCATGCTGAAATTTCTGTCAGAAATTATTTTTATGCTGCTGTAATTGGTTATTCCTCTGTAAACTACTACATGAGGTAACCAATCATATCAGAGTGTCCCTCCCCTGTCCTCTTGGCTCATCATTAACCAAAGAAAAAGTTTAATGTGATATCTTTGTTCATCTTTCCATGGAAATACATGGGCTCTTAATAACTAAGTGGGGCTGTCTAACAGCTAATATCTAATGGCACCATAAATAATACTGAATGAAATTAGGTGAATTGAATACACTTTGATATAAACAATATGAGCAAGTGCAATAGTCAAATTAGGCAGTGCAAGTACATGTGTATATATAGTGCAGGTGCAAGTAGAAGTAATGCTA
Organism: Spondyliosoma cantharus; assembly: GCA_900302685.1. Classification (NCBI taxonomy): domain Eukaryota; kingdom Metazoa; phylum Chordata; class Actinopteri; order Spariformes; family Sparidae; genus Spondyliosoma; species Spondyliosoma cantharus. Next base: position 27,578 of record OMLP01006998.1, on the reverse strand, counting down.
ATAATAGTAACATAATTTATAGAATAAACAGCAGCTAGGGGATAAAAGTACAGTGTACAGTATTATAATCTGTATAAGAACACAGACTTTGATGCATAGACATATTTTGATGTTACCTGTATGATGGGATGAATAGCTTTCTCCATAGCTTCCAGCCACCTAAAATCACAAAGATACAGCTTAAACGTGATGTTCACATACAAGTTTTTTTCTATCAAAATGACTGTTGATGTTTGAAACTAAACCGGGACAAAAGTGCACATGATTGAGATTTCTATATGAATGTAACTTTAGTCGTTTTAAACACCAACTTTTCCTTTAGCCAAGCATAAAAATATATTTATGTTTATGCTTTCGCCGGTGTACGTTGGCTGGTTGGTTTATCATCAGGGTTACACAAAAAACACTGAACTGATTTCCATGAAACTGAAGGATGGGGCTCAGCCCATAATAGACCCATTAACTTTTGGTGCAGATCTGAACAAAGGGATGAATCCAGGACTTTTTTCTCACTTTCTTTCATATTGTGAGATAGGACACCACATTTTCATTGATTTATGAGGGAATAATACATGGATCTTGATGAAAGAAATCAGGTGCAATTAGGTGGCTGGTATCTATGAGTGACTGTAACTTGATGCAAATCCTAGATCTGGTGATCTTAAATTATGTTTAAGCAGTTATGGGTGGTGTATTGGTTTAGGCTTGACTGAATTAAAGATGACTGCTGGGGCTTGGTGGAGGTATGTGCTCTACTGAGCACTGTCGTAGTCACAGGCCTTTTCTACTTTTTTTATTTGAGTGTTTCCATTGAGCTTTTTGTGCAAATTCAAATACATGTAAAAGCAGATCAAACTCATACAACAAATATTTAGAACTATCTCTGGTTCAGAAAGTTCTTATCTGTACTTTACCTTTTCATCTCCTGGTTGGAGGTGGCACAGAAGAAGTACACTCGACTACCAGACTGAGGGCGGCACTTAAACACAAAGGGTTTTCCCAGGGAAATATCTGGTCCCACCTCAGCCCCTTCCAGCTTTACTGCTGACAAAGCCCGTCTCTTGCCTTCATCCTGAAATGAACATTAAGTAATGTCAAAACGACACTGTTTTCAGATACTAGAATACATAATGATGATGACTGCTGCTCACCCGCTTGTGTCTGTAGTAATAAAGGCAGCAGTCATGTGTGAGGACAAACCATCTCTTCCTCCAGCCTTTAATCAGACCAGACTGGGTACGCTTGTGAAGATAACCACGACATGCAGGTCTGGGGGTGTTAGGACCACAAGCAATGTCTGACCCAACGGTCATTGTTAGAAGATCTGGACCTAAGACATCAACAACATTACATTATTAATAACTATTTAAGTATTCTGAAACACTCAATTTTCTAATTTGACAAAATTGTCAAAAACTAAGCTAATAAATTTGAAACATTATTATTAGCCATACAATAGATATGTCACCTAAAACCCCAGCAACATGTTCCTAACCTTAGCTAAGCATTCTGGTAGTCTCTGAGTGCTGAAACATTGGCATTAGTGTGTGGCATGATTAGACCCATTATCAGGCTTGGAAACAGCATACCTTGCCTGGCCAAATGGGCAGCCTCAGAATGAGGAATGCTGGTGACATCAATTCCGTTGACAGCTAGGACATAGTCTCCTACCATCAACCCTGCTTCCTCAGCAGCCCCATCTGAAACAATGGAATCATTCATCTTACAGAGGAGACAAAATCTCACAAGCTAAACATGCACACACACATCCTTAGTGAACAAATGAACTCTAAGCTGGTTGGCTGGCAACTTTGCTGTGACGACAAGAACAGGAAGTCACAGCTCCCATTTGGTCTCAAACTCATTGGTGAGCCTCTCTGTGTGGAGTTTACATGTTGTGTGTCTGCCCTGTTTGCTTTTTGTCTTAAATGAGCACATGCACGTTTTATGATGATACTATGTTGATGAAGCTGCTTTACACTAGCTGCATATATTATGTACACTACGATAAGAAATACAGGTGTGTTGTGTGTGGAGCACAGCATGTACAGTATGTAGGCACTAAGTTGTGCCCTTTGGATTTGTTTTATTTATCTATATTTATATTTATCATTAATCTTTTTAATGTGATAATGTTGTCATTAATGTGACTTTTTGGACTTTAAATTCTTATTTATAACCAAAAATATCTGCCATACAGAGGACATTCTTACTGAATGTGTGAACACAAACAATAGTCCAGTTACTTTCAATCATTAACCCATGTTTGTATAATTGTTTCCATAACACACCTGATATGGATGGAGAAAGCGAGATGAACTACAAGCCATCAGAGCATTTCTCCCCATGTGTATGTGATGCACTCTAACTATATGTTTGGAAAGATGGTTGTGTTTCCGCTCATACATGCTAAAGACTTGTTTCACCTTTAAACCACTGCTCGAGACTCTAAAAAGCATAGATGGTTTAAACTTGGATAACACTTCCATATCTTACCTACAGGTGAATGCTCTACACTGCTGTATCCATAATTGTTGCCCTGATCTCTTCTAATGGAAACCTTTTTGTTTGAACGTCTCACATCTCACATTTGCATTCACCCATCTTTGTGCTGTAGTTGTGTTAAATATTATGTAAACTATGTTTTCATAGGGATAGTTGGGTAAAAAGTCAAGAGACCGTCTCAAAAGAACTAATATGCCAGTACTTCTTCTGCATGTATTACCATGTATATATGGTGGCTAACAATACAGGCAAATTGTATAATGTAGTTTCAAGGTCCGAACAAATGTACACAACAAAGGTATGCAGGGTAGTGCCAGCTGTAGTTTAACATTTTCAAAGTAGTGTAAATACCTGAATGGCAGCAATTTAGAAATACTAAACCACTTAGTTCAGACAATACCTAGATGTGTCAGGAATTCACTTACTTGTATCAACCTCTGTAACCACAATGGGTTTAGAAAACTGTATTCGAAAGCCCCAAGGATAATCTCCTGTCCCTTTGCTGATCTTGACAGTCCTCTCACGAACTGAAAAAGAGGGGACAGTTTGATTAGGTGAAGGAAGATACCTATGTATAAGTTTGCTTAGTAAGTGTAAGAAGCAAGTATTCCCTCTGCATGCATTTCTTAAAGCAAATGTTAATTTTCCATTGAAGAATTCTGGGATTCAATATCATTCCCCATCCATCTTACTTGAGACGACCCGGGCTCTGGTGTTGAGGCTGGGAGGAATAGCCCCTGAATCTAAATCATCTCCTTGGTAAATCCATGCTGAAGAATGGAAAGTCTCTGTATAAAAGCCCCCGTCTTCATTGTCTCGAACTGTCATGTCCATAGAGCGAGTCTCCTCTGACACTAGACAATAATACAGGAGAGTATATACAAATCAGTATGGAGTAGATATAATAAAAAGATGAATGATCGGCAAGATAGAATGACTGCTCAAAGTCAGTGTATTTAGATGCACACTAATACTCCACTATATTTAATATGACAGTATTTTGAGTTTGATAAGGGCCATGTAAACAGCATATTGCATTTGGAATTGCTAAATTAGACCTTATTCATGTAGCATTTTCTGATATGACATATGACATGTAGAATATGCTGATATTCAGGTTTTAGGGAGCAGTGTTGGGATGTAGTGTTGCCAAAAATATCAAAATACCAGTTTGCTGCTGTCAATTCGCTGGTATTCCCCGACACATGACTGTATGTGCCACTTGAGACTGTTATGCCATTGAAAGACTGTTGGATGGGTACCGATAACCAATTGATAGCAGAAATTTTGAGTCAACCAACCAAACAGAAAATATCCCAGTGTCTATACCAGTCATCTTTTTTCTTCAGGCACTCATTGAAATACTTCAAAATTCAAAATTTCAACCCTAGAGTGTCATTAAAGGACACAACAAGACATTTTTACTTTTGTTACATTTTTAAAAATATTCAGTTTTTATGTGGAAATACATACACATACATATATACACACATGCATATTGATATATACATATACATACATGTGTGTGTATATATATATACATATATATAGAATATACATAATATAACTTTAATAACAAATATAACATGGATCACAGTGCCTTCCAGTCATTTATGCAGCTGACTCAGTGTAGTCAATAAAGCAGTTGTTTTTGGTGGGCCTCTGGGCTTGTGGCGCTGGCTGTTCGTCGTTGTCCTCCTCCTCTTCGAGCACCTCCACTAAAGGCCACACACACATCCTCCTCTTGGTAGAGGGGCCAGTGTCACTCTGGCCCGGAAAGTCCAGGTTGTGGGTGGGTGGGACAAAGTCCAGGTCTGCCACATCGTCGTCTTCCTCCTCGGAGCCCTCATCATCAGTGATGGTGGGTCAGCTGGCACAACAGTATCCCTCTTTCCATAAAAGACCCAAGCAGACATCCACTACAGAAAAGAGAGTTTCCACTTTAAGTTATTTGTGAAGGAAAAAAATAACAGTGAAGTGTATATCTACTTAAAACAAATAATTTTGACATATAAATTGTAAATATAAAATAATAAGTGAAAAATAGCGTTATAAGTAATGTAGTAATCAGAAAAACAAATTAAATCACAAATATTGAATTACTAAATCAATTTTAGTAATAAGCAGTAATAAGACTTACAGTAAAAATAAACACCAATATATGCCATTGAAGTCTCATAAAAAAACTGTTACAAGGTCATAATACTGACCAAAATCACACATATTTCACTATTTATAGCTAAGATTTCCATAAATGGATTACATTTACTCATTGCATCACTGTATAATGTTATACAAACCTGTGGCAACATCCAATACACGATTGAGTACTATTGTCCCACATTATAATGTGGGATTAATAAGAAAAAAAACAAAAACCTAGTATGGCTTACTACACGCCTAAATGTGTGTATGTCTAAAGATGGACATTTCGTCACTTGCACTAGTTTTACCTGAAGAGGGCGTATGATCAAATATGATCACTCCATTTTTCACGCCAAAAATGTAACTAATTTCACTAATTCTAAACAAACAACACCATATAAACATTTAGCTCAGCTATTCAAAGGTATAATGTGTGAGTTTCATCAACTTACCATGGTTAGTTTTGATGATACGACTGTCGGTCTGGGAGTACGTAGGGGAAAAAGTTGTACCTCACGTGTCCCGGTGAAAGAGGAAAGTTCAAAATGCTCATGGCCACTGCTGACTGTCACTATCTGTGATGTAGCCTAATCTTCGCTGATTGGCTGAGATAAGTCACGTGCTTCTCCGACCTCACTAGGCCGCATAACAGCGCCATTTTGGATGTCCATGGAAGTGACCATAGATAGTTCCTTGGGCTAACGGCTTATTCCAGTCATTCATAGTACAGTCAATGTGATGCATAATATGCCACGATGGTTAATGTCCCACAACATTTATACAAAGTACTGCGTTATTTTGTTTCCCTGAAAAAGTAAACCTATCAGTGAGTATGGTTTGGTTGGTTGACTCAAAGTTTCTGCTATCAATTGGTCAATGGTATCCATCCAACAGTCTTTCAATGGTATAACAGTCTCAAGCAACACATACAGTCATGTGTCGGTGGAATACCAGCGGAATAACAGCATATCAGCAGACATATCACTCCAAGGATCGGTATATCAGTCTAGTTATCAGTATATACCGCTGAGCAGCAACTGACATACCTTCGGCCACTTTTTGATCTTGCCGCTGCTGTGGCTCACCGTTCATACACTCAGATTTTATGATTTTAGAGGCTGCTTTCAGTTATTTTAAACCACTGAACTCAGTCATGCCACTGCAACAAATATCAGCATTTAATCAACAAAACTAAAAGCTGTAGTTATAAACTCTCCAAAGGAAACCAGTCAGGAGTTTGAATAAATCAAATAAGTTCATCAGCTGTTCCTCCTGCGCAAATGCGCATGTTAATGTACAGATACACATAAAGTTTCTGCTGCTGGAGGATCAATGCAGGTGATGTCATTAATATTTTCCCAATTAAAGGGAGTCAAACAGAGTTGTTGATGGGACAGCTGACTGTGAAATGGTGGGGCAGGGGGTCCAGCATCCGAGGATCAGATCTCTTTCCCTCCACCAAGACGAGTGCTGCTGTTTAATATGTGTCAGGTTCTGGACGGGAATGGGAGACGACACTCTGATTGGTTTGATTTATGTTCTGTTCAAACACACTCGTGACTAATCTAGAGCCTGAATAACATCTCTTTGAGCGTCTTTGTGCCCAGATTATCTGACATTTAACTAGCAAAATGGATTTGGACACGCCCTAAGTGCAAAGGTGCTTTGCTCTTTAGACCAAGCCCTCTATACCGTCTAAATGGCCCTTGTTTAGGAACAGATAAAGGAATGGATCAAGACAGTTTAATCTAGTGTAACCTCTAAATTACCTGATTCCTCTGTGATGTCACTGGTTACTGAGCTTCCACCAGCTGAGCTCCACTGCTTGCTCTCCTTGAAGAGCTTTCGCCTCTTTGCCCAGTGGTCAGGGCCACTGCTCTCCAGGTCTTTATGAAGCACAGGCTTCAGATGCTCTTTGGTTTCTAAGGAAGCTGGTAATGATAAAATCACAATAGGTGAGTTTATGAAGAATATTAAGTTGTCAACATTTATTTGAAAGTATCTCACAAACATTACTGTAACTTACATCTGGACACAGTCTGTTTATCTGCCTTGTCATTTTTACTGAGCTGCTCCTTTGAGCTGACTGTGCCTGTAGAATCTTTAGGAGGACATGGTGCAGTCACTGTAGGTTTGTCTGAATCACCTGAACCCCTTCTTCCTGTGTTTAACTGCAGATGATATGTCTCCTTAATCATCTGTGTCAGAGAAGGGCTGGTATTTCCTGTTTTTTCTCCACACATTTTAGACTGAATCTCTTTTGTAACATTATTTGTGTTGAATGAATGAACATTGTTGTCCTGCAAAGGTGACAAGCAGGGATCGTCCAAAGCACTATGTCTTTCCATACAACTACCCAGCGAAGATCTTGAATCCATTGGCAGAAATCTTTCCTCAAGTGCACCAGCAGTTAGGGTCATGAATGAGGGCTTACTGTGTTTGGGTAAAACTGAAGCTAAATCTTCTTGGCTTGCATTTTTGACCTTATTGTTGTGGAATGATATTACTGGAAGGTTCTGCAGCATCTGTTCCTCTGAGCCACTGCAGGAAGGAGGGATGACTTGTATAGCAAGGGCACTTCGACAGAGCTCCTCTGTAGGGGGCTCTGGGCTGTGATATTCTACTTCCCCCATTTCTTGCTCAAATCCACTGTCTGCAACTTCCCTTTGATCAACTTTATATCCACAATCATCTGTGTCCAAAACCCCCATGGCCTCACACCAGCTTTGTTTTATGCCCATGTCCTGTTGTCTGAAATCTTTTTGACGGCATCTTATGCTGCTTTGTCTTTGACATTGCTCATTTACAGTGAACAGGTCATCAGGGTTATCCTCAGAGGTGGTTGTATAGTATGGACTGAGCAATGATTGATTTCCTTCACTCATAAAGGGTAACAGAAAATCGTCTTGCATTGATCCAAGACTCTCTGACATCCCAGGAAATGTTTGGCATCTTTTTTTTGGTAACAAACATACTCTTTGTTCAACAGTGGCAATACTGTTGTTTCTAATCCAGGATTTTTTCTTTTGATGGTTGATGAAGTCTTTGGTGAGGCTGGACCCATTCGTAGACAAGGAGGGTCTCATGATGATGGACTCATAGTTGACAGATTCTGATGACTGATTCAATGAAGGTGACAGATCTGCTCTTTCATCAGCTTTTTCAGAAAAAGGGCATACAGATTCTTCAGTACAGGCTATATCAGGTGTCAGATAAAAGTCCTTTTGCCATTGGTCAGCAAGTCCACAAGTGGCAATCCTACAGGAAGCCAGGTCATGTGTTAGGTCCTCTAAAGAGTTATATTCAATGTCTGCAAACTCTTGGGGTGGAGGAATGTCCCAGAACTGATCAGTACTGAAGCATTTGTGAAAATGGTTCCTCTTTCCTTGAGGTTTGATATTTAATAATGGATTTTTATTCAACATCAAGTCTGCTGAATGGTGATTTTGTTGTTTGTGATCACTGCAGTATTGAGAATAGTTTCGATCGTCCCATGTTTTTGCTGGATCGACAGATCTTGAATAACTCTGAGCCTCTGCATGTTCATTAGTGCTGCCAAATGTAAATCTGTCATCTGTGTTTTGATTTCCATTGAGACTGGTGACATTTTGTGCAGGATGCTCAGATGACTCATTGCTCAGTATCAATTTCCTCTCACATTTGCTCGTAAAAAACGACTCAGCACGTTCCCCCTCATTCATGAAAACAAATGTGGTCTTTCTGCTGGAGGTATTTAGCTGTGAAATTTCTTGAATTTCAAGTTTCACATGTGATCCGGAGCAGTTAATATTCATGATGTTTGTAACTGGTGTTGATGAGTGGTTTGGATTTTCAGATAAGGGTTCATGTGACTGCTGAAACATGAGCTTTGGGAGTGAATCCCCCCCATCCTCGACAGACACCCGCGTTACTATCTTCACTCCTTTCTCTTTGTTCTCTGTTGTTTTTGTATAAATACTCCGTTGGTTTGAAAATGAATGCACTTGATAATCTTGTTTAAATTTTTTCTCCTTGGGTGGACCATTGTTGTATTGCTTCTCATCTTCAGATCCCGACAGAACAGTTTCCTTTTGAAGAGAGTCTGTTTCACCCTTTTCAACAATATCATCTTTGTAGCTTTTGTTCTGCCTTTGAAAGAAGCATGGTGAGACGCTCTCTGAAAGTAAAAAAAACAACATACTTTATATTTAGTAGTAATCAGTAAGGGATTGACTTAAAAAATATTTTTATGTAAATGTTTGCATTTAGATTTAGATTAGCATTTGGAAGCAGGACTAAAGACAACATGAGTTGATGTACATTTTCATCAAAAGGCTTTTAGAATTAAAAGAAATTTAACAGATCACAATATATTTATATGGCAACATTGCCATATAGCATAACCATCACCCACTCATTATTTATCCTTTCTTAACAAAACAAAACACAATAAAACACAAGTTCAGACTGCAATACCAAATGTTGGCCAATCGAACACTTTCTGTGCATTCCTGTTCAACACGTTCTCACTCCCAACTTGTCAAATACTGCAACTTGGCCAGTGGCCTTACAGGCTGGCCACTCTAGATGCTTGAGGAGCACGTGTGTGTGGCATTACCTCTAGCTTTTCAGTCTGGCATCCGTGTTAACAGGTTAGAGCCACACTGGCTGCACTGCACCTGCGTGTCAAGCAAGTTTGCAGCGTGGCGTCATCTAGTGATTCAGAGGCTAGCCTATTTTTTACCACGACACGTGTGGTTCTCGGCTAAAAATAGATCTGTAGACAGTCGTATCAACATCATAGCAGCGTTTTACTGCAGTTTTAATGTCTGTATCTTTAGAATGTGTCACAGACATAAAAAGAATACACACAGCAGGTGAAGGGCATGTTTTTCTCTGTGCACACTCTTTTTCTTTCTCTGCCACCCTCCCTCTCATTCCCACTCCGGCTTTCTGACTCTTTCGGTGGGGTAAAGGAAATATCATCATATTTATTGATAATAATCAATGGCAAACTCCATGTAAACAGACAGGGCAGGCAGGAGCCAGGCTGCAGCAGAAACAAAGTGTATGTAAACACAACGCAGCCGCCAAGCAGCCTGTGTGGCTGGCCTGGCTGGCTTCAAATTATGAAGTGCTACTTCAGTTTTGCACGTGAAGGGCTGCACAGTCAGGTTAACAATAATACTTCTCACTTTTCCCTGATTGTCTTAAAGATTTGCTAAATGTCTTGCTTTCAAAGCATAAAAACACATTGTTTTCAGTCTATAATTAGCACTGGTGCTCTCAATGCATATTATATCACTTAAAATGACATGGTCATATTTACAATGATATATTGAGAGGGGATAACTTATGTTTCTGTCCCCCTGTAATTTCCATTCATGCTGAAGAATAGTGGCAAACTGACTGCAGGTGTGGTAAAAATGTGACTCAGCTAATCACAAGATTAACCTCACTGCACCCTCCCCTCCACCCAAAGCTTCAACTCACGTTTACTGCTGCTGGAGCTCTTCCTCCTCTTGCTGTTTCTCCTCCTTCCCCTCTTGCTCATTCTTAAATCTAAGACAGCTTCACATTAACTGCAAGACAGGTCAAATACATTTATGCTGGAAGTAAACATAAAGAAGAATGGTAACATGAGGCAATGTGGAAAGCTTACTGTCTTTGCTTCAGATAAACTGGAATGAGTGTCAGTTTGTTTGGCAGCCATCGTCTATCTGGGCATTTCCACTGCACTGCAGGTATAAATGGCAAATAGCTAACAACATGTTTCAAACACATTTTGTGCACAAAGCTGAATTACAGTCATCCAAACTAACACGAGTGTGTGTGCATGTCCACCTGCTCCGTCCAGAAGATCAAACAGATCCCTGATTAATCAGTTAGTCTCAAGTAAAGGATTCATTCTGTCTGAATGACTTCTGGTTATAAATAGATCAAACTGAAAAATATCTTGATGTCCAGTAATTACAACATTTATAAAAGTTTAATCAATACAGTTCAGACAAAAACCCTTAAAAAGCCGATGATTTCCAAATAATAAAAGAAGTACATGATTCATTTATTTACATAAATCTGACAAAGCTGTAAGGAAAATGCTTTCTGAATAATTTTTCAATGAAAACCTCCTGGTAAGTTACTATGTTTTTGAAATGCAAGTTAAAACGCTTGGATATCTGGTGGTCATGTTGACCAAGAAGATAATATTTTGTTTTAAATAAATTGCTTGTTTACCTTTTGGTGTTGAGTCCTGACAAGTGCTGTCAAACCTTTAAAGTATCAGATATGAAGAATACAGGCAGACGATATGTGAGCAGCTGCTGTTTGTCCGCACTGTCTCAGACTGCTCCACTTCTTATTGTTTCTATTCTCAACGTAAAGCAGCTTATTACGTTTAATCTCATGAGCCAGTGGTGATGTCAGTATGAGGCTTGTTTATTCAGTGGCCATACTTTGCTATGGCAATTTAACAAATGCTGTAGCTGTACTGTACGTTTAGATGTGTACAATGCAGTGTTAATTTTGACAGTTACTTTAGATTTACTTAAAATGCATATTAGTTTCAGTCACAGTTAGTCAAAATGTTTTCTCTCTTTAAACTCATTCAGTGCATGATCAGCAGCTTCATGTTTTCCAGATTTCCTCTTCACACATGCCAGACAGTTTGAGGCTGTTGTGTAGGTTATCTATATTAACACCGAAGTCACACTAGTGCTGAATCAGTTATATGCTTACCTGACTTTGTCTCCAGGGAATCGTGCACAAATGTTTTCTTAAAAAAATGTCTGTGTCATCTTAGAAAGAACACTGTGACTATAGTCACTGCAATGCCATCTTCAGCCTGTAGGCTTTTTCTGGTAAGTAAAAACGGGTGAAGCATAATTTCAAGCTGCTCGGGAAGATATATGATCAAGTCTGTTTTCGTCATTTAAATAGAAGACAAAAATAGGATTAAGACTATTACCCACTGAATGCACATCCCCTGTGAGTAAACACAGCTAAATTCATCGTCTTGATGTAATTAGTTTCATAAGTCTGTTGTGTCTTCCTTTATGTGAAACTTTTTATGTGGCTGTGTTGGCCAGGACTCACTTGTAAAAAATGATCTAAAATTTCACTGGGAATATTCCTGGTAAATTAAAGATAAAACAAGCTTTTAGGCATATTTTATGGGTGATTTTCAAACCAACACACTACTATCAAATTCAGGCGGTCTTTGATAGCTTAAAGGGCTTTCATTATTAATTGTGCCATAGGATTAGTGTTGACAGCTTAGAGGATACGATATATTAACAAAGGATGTCTGAATAATTTGTTGAAAAAGTTTAGAGTTGGAAAATTACAACAGCAAAATCACAAGAAAAACTCCACGGCACAATGGAGTCAAAGAGGTTGGACTCTCTGACGAAGGATTGTTTACTTTTGTTTTACTTCAAAGTTTGTTTTTGAGGTCTAACATAACCATGCTGTGACAATAAAGGCATTTTATTAGTTTAAAAGAGTGTCCTTGAGTTTTTCTCTAACCAAAGAGCACTTCTAACAAACTCGATTTAAGTCCAGGAAGCACTCAGACTCAAAACATTTTTTTTTTTTTTTTTTAACTGAACTGCTGTGTTGTAGCTTCTGTCCATATCAAGAAACATAACTTGAAAACAGACTTTTTCAGTAAGATATATTTTGTGTAAGATGATTAAGGAACTAAATCTGTGAAAAGTAAAAAATAAATGTGTTTTTCGATTTCTGATTTTCATCTGAGGATAGGAAATCGACTGAGGCGGAGGTACATGGATTAACAGGCTGTTGTATTAAACTCCACAACACTTAGATGCTTTGCAGACACTTTATTACACAAATAACATAGTTACTGAAAATAGTACTCTTGCAGCAAAACCAGTGTGTCACAATAAATACCGGAGATCCCACATGTGACTGCAACATCAAAAATACATTTCAAAAGGCATGCCATTAAGAATATCATTCATTTAAACTTGATGGCAAAATGAGGATACAGACAGAAACAAAAATTTCCAATGAAAGTCAGAGATGGGAGGACGGAATTTGGGGAATGTAAGATTAGGAAAATGAAATGAAACCTGAGAATACAGAATTAAACAGAACCGGACAAACATACTCTTGATCCCACCATCTTTGTGTTTCCTCAATGCTGTGTACCTTTATGAGGCGTGTTCTGTGAGTTAGCTTTTTTGTTATTTTGGGCTACACATAACTTTTATTGTTGCCACCAGATTTTACAGATTATCTTACTCTGATTTACAAACTATGACCAATGCTTAAGGTTTAAGTGAACATTTCCCCTACCACATTCTCAGTTTCCATTCATTCTACTCATAATTAGTAACTGATCAAATCAAATGTGATCAATTAATAATCTTTAATTTTAGGTAAAATCTCAAGCAATGTACTCAGTACAAGTACAGAAAATCTGAGCATGAATTGAGGAATGTTAGATTTTGGGAAATTGACATTAATGTTGCATAAATTTCGCTGAGCCAGTTCCCTAATTAGTTTTGATACAAGGACACAAATGTGAAACTTTCTGATATTGGATAATATGAATACTGGATTAGAAACAGTGTCAGGAGCGACACAGTATAAAAAGCATTAGGATTGGAATTTGGACTAAAAATGTTAATTATAATTTTTCTGAACAGAATATTAGGCGATGCAGTAGACTTATACAGTGACTCCCACAAGCATGAGCAAACAGTGATACGGTTCACTGCTCAAATAATCCAAAAGAGTACAGCATGCATCTAAAAATGGAGAGCAAAATATAAAGTGTATATGACTTAAGTAAGGAGCTAAAAATGTGTAGACGGATGCAGTTCCATTACGCTTCCATACGTAGCAACCTTTTCTCAATTCATGCTCTTTATTTGTATTATCTGAAGTAAATGAGTTTGATGGAATAAAGTTACAGTGCTTGAGACTTGGCTGTTGAACAATGTCCAACTGGCATTGCTCACATACACACACATGCATACATACATAAATATTACATATATAAGTAATAATATCAATTTCGTTTCACTTGGAAGAGAGATCATAGTACAATAACATAGTACAAGCTCTACTAGCAGCAGCAGTTTTCATCATGTTTCGTAATGGCAGTTGCTAAAGGAAGGCAAAACACAGTAAAAGTAAAAAGGCACAAAATTACAACTGAAATGCTACTGAACTAAAAACATGGACAAAATAATTATGTTGAAATAATGCTTTATGTGTAGCTTTACAATATGGAATAGTCATTGAATGTAAGTCAAGGAAGGAACTACCTTCCAATTTAAGCTAAACTGTATATTCTGTATACTTTATCAGTGCTGTGAAACTATTCATTCTTGAAATCACCCTAAAATTGCAAAATTTCAGTAACTAATCCTGCTTAATTGAAGTCTTACTCAGGTAGCGAAATGTCCTTACAACCCCTGTTCAAACAGTTCTGACTGAAAAGAATACAAACACTGAACTGTAGAATAAACAGGCAGTTGACAACAGCTGTTCTCCAGCTGTTTTTAGGGCTCTGTTTTAACGGAACAAGCATAGTGACCAGCACAAAACGACAGTTCTTGGGAAGGACTCTGTGTGCCTCTCAAGATTGCACAAGCAAATTTAACAGCATGAACACTGCACATAGGCAGACAGAGAGTAGCACAGCTTTGCTATCAGGCTACACTTCTGTAATACAATATCCATTCCACCATGAAGACAACTGCATCTGACCAACCAAAGTGGTGAAAAGTTCCTAAGCTTGTGTCTGAATCAATTAGGGACAGCTTAATGAGCTGGGGAGAGATGAAGATAGAAGGTGTAGCAATTATTAATACATGCTCAGTCACTCACACCGCTGATCTCATTGCTCTGAAACCAGTCAGTCAAAAAGTCATGACAACAATAGCTGAACAAATTGCAAATGCTTCTCCCAGGATATGATGCTATCATCTGAAAGGTACAGGAGCAGGATCATGTGAACACAGTTCCACAAATCTGTAGCTAGAGATGGGACGGTGTACAGAGAATATAAAGATAAAGCAAGGAATCTGTCTGTCTGTCTCCCGCATACTGAGAACTGTTCATCCAGTCCACTTAACACTTGACATGTTTGTTGCTATGGAAGTGCAGTGTCAGATGTGTTTAAATCTGGACATGCAACAGGCTCAGTATTAATGCATTTTGAATAAACAGCAAACACGTGGCTTGAGCTGGGCACACACGTGATCTCTCACATGATGTCATGGGGAAGCATACTGAAACAAAATGGAGATGAGTGTGGTGGTTACTACTTTCTGTAGAACACACTGCAGTAAGAAAAACACAAGCAGAGGGTAAAATGAGTCTGGATGAGTGAGGAAACACGGTCAACATGGGTTTTCTATTCTTCACTGAGAACTGGAGGTGAGATTTCAAGTTTCTGTCAACAGTAGTGTGCTAGCTAACATTAGCCTCAAGGGGTGTCTCTCTAATTGGTTGTTATGGTCTGGCTCGGAAAGAACTGCTGTAATCATTAAGTTTGGAAATTGGAAATATCAAACATGTTTGATAATATTGGGGCAGCACTGATGAGTCTGTGTGCAGTTCAGGAGGCTCAACACTGGATCTGTAAACCCCTCACATTACCAGATAATCTGTGCCCAACAGCATGTTTTGAATGGACACTGCACTTATGGACGCTAGAAAGAAAGAACAGAAAAAGTCCCCAAGAATAGTCCAGCACTATTTCTGTCTTAATTCTGCTGTAGCTTAGGATAACAATTATGACTGGAGTCTCCCCCTTGACAGGTAGAATACAATCGACAATACAGCCTGCGATTGGGAATTGCCATGCTTAGTGGCACTGTGCTTTGGTACATCACAATCAGAGGGTGCAGATTTATGACACATGTCCTGCTGCTTTCAGATGGCTGGACGGATTTAATCAACTGATGTTTTACAAATAGCATGATGCAACTTTGCAAAACAGATACTGTAAGAATGACCCATAAATATTATTATATAGATCATTGGTTTGCCGACGTTCAATTAAGTTACAAAAATCTCTCCACAAATCTGTGGCAGCTTGTGGTTCAGAAGTGGTTTTGAGAAGTCTATTCTCAGCTCAACACCAATACACTCAGTACCAAGGTCTCTTTGCTTCCCCCTGTTTGCACCTGTCCTTTCACCTTTGCACCAGGCAAACAGATCGGCAGTGCGAATGACATAATTAGGAAAATATCAAACTGTCACAGCATTGCTTGTGCTGGTCATAATGCCACCATTAAAACTGAACCCTTCAAGTTGTTTTGAGTGTAAATGTACATAAACATCAATTGACTATGAAATATTTGACCACATTTGAGTTATAGTTAACGACCAATCTAAATTTGCCATTCATCTACTGAATGGTTGGTTTGGTTTATTGTCTTATAAATTAAAATAAAAAGGGAAACTGCACGGATGTAATTAAAGGATCACAACCCATTGGCAGATTTGTTTGTGTGTTTCAGGGCTGAATCTGACACCAGACATTTCAAACATTCGTCCTGGTTATTGTACCAGTTAATTTACTAACTGTGAGTTTGATTTGGGGTAAACACATTTTTTATCAGGAAACCTTTGAGATTTGTTACCAAGGCTGTATTGAGACCATGGGAAAATTAAATTAAAATCAAATAAATTGTCAAAATCCTGACAAATTATTTTTATATACAATACATTTTAAAACATATAAACAATAAGATTGGCAGCTAATACAACAGATACATACATGATGAATAAGATACATCTTGGCAATGTAAGCAGAAGGTTGGCGGCTGGTCCCAGAGTGTCTAAGAGGAGGATTGAGGAGGCGGCACAGCAGAGTACTCCTCATTCTCGGAGTCGCTGTCCTCGTCGTTCCTCTCCTGGTCACTGCCTTCAGTACTCAGCTGGTCAAAGCCCTGACGAGTGTAACCCTTATGGGATGCAAAGAAGTTCCCCAAGTTCAGACTGCCCACGGCTTTACCTTGCCAGAGAGAAAACATCAGATGTCAGTATGATTATCTACAAAGCCAAATATTTCCTTCTCAACCATTTGAGCAGGATATTTGACTTAGATATTCAACCTGGCCATGAAATAGGAAGGAATAGTATTACTACTTATTATCATTCTTACTGATTATTTTGTAGTAGTGTATTATATATAATAGGTTATTTGTATAATCCTTATAATCCTATAATCCTGAGGATTAGTATTTGGTTTGATCAGAACATATTTTAATGGATCTGCATTGGCTCATATAAAGCTGATCCCAGTCTGATCCTTTCTTTACTCTACCATGTTTTGCCCACCTCAGCATGCTTGTGTTGCAGCACCGCTCCACTTTAAGGACAGCCAGGCTCTACAATGCCAGCATATCCAAGTGGAAATTTGTGTGTGAATGTGAAACATTATTTGGCTATTCAAGGTGTCTTGGCTTTGAGACAGAGATGGGCTGAATACACAGATTCAGGTTCATACACAATGTTGGCAGTAACGTGCTACATAAGTAATGCATTACAGTTATATATTATTTGAAGCAGCATTACAGTCATGTAATGTGTTTCTAAAATGATTTCTGTGATCATTTACAAACGTTATGTCTGGTGACACATTACCATCTGTAATTAAATGTTTATGGATGCTTTTATTAAGAATGATTCCACACCACTTCTGCCAGTGCGCCATCAGAAAAATAGAAGAAGAAGAAGAATCATGAATCGTGTTGTTGATGAAGATTCTCAGTCATCCAGGTCATTATAAATCTAAATGCTATATTGTAGTTTGTTGAAGACGTTTCATGTCTCATCCAAGAGGCTTCTTCAGTTCTAACTAACTGGAGGGGAGTTACAGGCTTTTAAACACTGTGTGGGAGTGTCCTTACAGAGTCATTAAGGACACATGTGAGCTATGAGTTTCAGAGTCGTTCGGGCCACTTGTGGGTTGTTGGTCCAACCGGCCTTCATGTGGGTTGCTAAGGCTAGGTGAATCCAGGTGTGAATGGTTGTTAAGCTGTCTGGGGAGAGAACTCAGTACAGCATTGTAGGTGGAAGATAAATACTGTCTAAGCCCACCTCCTCTGTTCATGTCGGTGAAATTTGAAAATTGCTGCAGGGTCATACTGCCATTACTTTGACTTTATCATAGAAAAGGACAAAAATGCAATAATCAAGTGAAGTTTTTGTTTTGTGAAGCCAAGGAAACTAACTACAGACTTTGATCCTTTGTCAACTTGCTCATTCCTGTGTCAAAGGCTGTTCAGCATCTATTTCAAAAGGTTGAGGCTATATAATTCATCATCATCACCACCAAACTGTAATATTAGCGAGGGATTAATACATAGTATTAGGCCAGATCTTCCCCACGGAGGAGAACATTCAAACCATGCCTCCTCCTAAACTTGTACATGACGCTATGGTGGCTGCGGAAGGCAATAGACCATGATGGCCAAAATTTTGATGCAAATGTTATTAAGGTGGCAATTTTAGCACCTATGAGGCAAGGAAATGATGATAATCTAATCGACACAATTAATCTGGTGTATATAAAAGAAATGTATTTTCATCAGAGGGTTATAAAGTATATTTTCTTCTTTTTGATCAAACAAAAGAAAACAAAATTATTTGTAATATAAAAATAACTATTTTAGCAACTATTATAGAGAAATAATGAGGATAAACTACAAATTGTGCTATCCTTAACTGTTAAAACTATATTTATACATAAATATTGTAAGCAAGTTCATTAAATAGCCTCTTAGTAAAATGGTCACAGTGAATTTAAGTGAATTAGACAGGTACACAGCAGCGTCTATCGTCTCTGGCTTTTACTGTGAGGATACATTAATACAAAGAGTCTGCTGGTACGTGCTGCAGTTGTGAGTAGAAGAAAAGCAATGTTGGTTCAGACTACAGAACCATTTTTATTATGTTATCAGCTTCACAAATATAAGCACAACTTTTAAAGCTTGGATAAAATATAGCCAATATAGTTTTTGGCTTCTTCTGTGACAAACCAGCCCACAAACAATATTTGGAAGTTCAACTTCCTTCACGTTTGTGCTGTGCTGTGGATGCTGCTGAATAAACTTGATTAGCAGCTATGAAACAATATTACCCTCTTCTGTATTGTAATGCCTAGTTGTACTGCTGTGCTTATTTGGTAAAAGTAATGCAAAAGTAATCAGTATGCATTACTCCACACAAACAGTAATACTGTAATGTGACTTCTTACTTTCAAATGAAAGTAACTAGTAATATGCAATACATTACATGTTGGCAGTACCTTGCCCAACACTGTACTTACACTGTAGATTCTCTCAGAGGTGACACCGACCATCTCTCTCACCGGTTACAAAGATAATCATCATCAGCTGTTACTAATTATCGTTAAGTCTGAAAGTGAGCTTGGTTACTTTTTGACACTGCTTATCAATGTTCACATGCAGTTTTCTCCCTGGTTGAATCAAAATTATATCAGAGAGCTATAGTGATGAATTAGCCGACTTTTGTATATGAATCACTATTTTATTGGCCATATATGAGCAGATTGTAGTATGACACCAAAAATGAGACCTTCCTTGTGTTGTCTATACAAGTCTGTGGACAATATGCTGAAGATGTTTAATGCCGCTGGACTGTGAAGTTCTTCGTGAAGGACTTGTTTTGAAGGATGTGACTTCATAAAAGTTCTTGTTTTGCTTGCTAATAGAGAACAACAGTAGCTAACTTTGGAGTCTGCGAACATAAACTAATGACCCGCTTCCAGCACAACAAATAAGTTCAACAAAGCTCCTTTAGAGTATATTACAATTAAAATCTAGAGTTAGACAGACGAACAGCCCAAAAACATAAAAACCTCTGTTCACCACTGTTGCTCATGCGGTGGCATAAAAAAGTACTTCTAAAGTTAACATTAACTGCTCAGATCAAAGGCAAGATACAGTGGGTAAAAAGCAGGAAACACATTATATATCATATATTTTTAAAGTCATAAACGACTTACCTCTTATTTTTCCCAAGATCCCTCCCACAGAGCTGGGTTCAGTTTTCACCTCACATCGGTCTGCAAACAAACAAGATTTGGCAATATTTAGCTAAGGCTGACCAAATATCAAGACTGCAACAGACAAGGAGCAGAGCAGTGTTTTCTGTTTTTAGCATTCCATTAGACTTGCACATGAATACAAGCTGCCTCTTTTACAGTATAAAGGATGGTTTTGCAAACAAGTCATATTAATTTCTTCAGCTGGTATTATCTTGTAATTGTATCAACCCAACTTAGGTATTGGAGGAAGTTTTACCACAATCTTATCACAATTACTTCAGATTCTCTCAGAATTCCATGCTTCAGATTCTTTAATGTTACTCACTTTGCCAGGAAAGCTAATGGAGTGTGTTCTGAAAATGTATTGTTACCACTGCTGACATGAACCCCAAGTTGTTCAATGGCCAACACCAAGGCTAATGCCTTTCTCAGTAGTTTAATATGCTTGCAGAAATAGCATGCCACTGACCCCTGTATCACAAACATTAACAGCAAGTGCAAATAATTAACTCAATAATATGACTTAAATTGGAAATAAAGCCCCCTGACATACTTAACACACACTTTAACCTTTAGAACAAACTGGTCAGCAGCAGAGGTGGATAGTAAAGAATTACATTTACTCCGTTACATGTAGTTTGGTGGAAAATCGTACTTTTCAAAAATAATTTTATCAGTGTCAGTTTATCAGAGAACTGTGCTGACTTTCAACTCCATCACAATGTAAACAACGACTTGTGCTCTCTTCAGCTGATACTCACAGGCCCATATGTACAGGTAGGCCGGGTTGTGTTATTGGTAATAGTCACTTCTGTTAGTTCAGGCCCTGAAGAGATCCCTTATTAGCTAGGCAAGCGTGTATCTTCCAAAGTTTGTATTTTTAGTAAGTGTGTAGTAAGTATACTAACTAATGTAACTACCTCACTGTCTGTGGAGGCACAGAGAGAGCATCTCACAAAAAAAAAATAAGTTTGGAAGATACTTATTCATATGATCTTTAATTGAACACATTTTGTGCAGAACAACGACTGGGATCTCATCCCCCATCTTTTACATTTAAACTTTTTTAGGAAGGGATCTTTTTGTGGACACATTGCACAGGACGAACCATGCATGATCATACCCCTTTGAATAGGCATGTGAGTAATTTATTAAAATTAACTTGAAACAATGTGAACTTATCCTATAAACCTTCTGTGCACTTGCCCTGTTGTCATACGTACTGTTTTTCCTCCAGCAGATAAAGACTCCTATGGTGATGACTAACAGCAGAGGAATGAGCAGCAGGGTGGTGATGATGGCTGGGAGAACACCCTGCTCTGTGTTTGCCTTTGCTGCACTCTTGCTCTTCTCTTCTGCCTCCACCTGTGGTTGAGGCTGCTGAGCCACACTTTGCTTCTCTTGGATGGCTGCTGTCTTCATCATTTTATGTTCTGGCATCGCCTTAGTTTGGACAAACATATCCATTTCTGTAAAGAGAGAATATTATGATTAACAGGGTTTCCATTCCATGTTTTTTTTTTCACACAACAGAATCAGTCAAACAGCGGCCATGCTGTTTGAAACTATGTCATTTGGAGTGCCTTGTTTCTTGTGGACTGCTGTCAGCCCCAGTGTCTTTTCTAAGATTACTCCGGGTATTGTGAAAGTGTGAACACGGCAGTGGTGGTGCATACAAATGCAGCAGCCAGCTGCTGTTTACATTCACCAAGATGCAAATTCATAAAATTAACTAAGTATTATTTCTTGGTGTGTAAGTGTTTATGTATATGAGCAACTGTATGGGCAGAACGTTCTACGTTTGTGTTGCATGAAAGAACAACGCTATAAAACTTTATTTTGTTATGCAACCCTGTGTTGCATAGTTACAAATAATTACCTAATTACCTTGTTCAGACTGCTGCCCTGTTGGAGCTGCGACAGGTTGAGATGTCTTCAGCAACTACAGTAACAACAACCAGCTTTGCACTGCCTCTTTTGACTAAACCTCCCACCTATGTACCATGCACACTGCAATGAGGATGAAATTACCAGATAGTGTCAAACAGTTGACACTGTGAATGCAACATACATCAGCTGTGTTGCATTATTTGATGCCCACAACACACACTGGATGCATCAATTGACTGGAGAAATTCTCAGGGTACAGCCTGGCGGTTGTGCTAATGGGGACTGAATGGTGTTTAGATGTGCATCAAATGCCACTAGTGTGTGTTGCTTTGTTGTGTAGGCACATAGCAACATCAATGGCCAGACCCTCAGCAGCAGACAAGACTATCTAGACGAAGTATCATGATGAATATCTAGGTTGGAATTGTAAAACTCAACAATACATACCTTCAAGTTCTTGAACCTCAATTCCACCTTTCTTGACAGAGTGATGTAACTCTGGAAAATTAAGATGAAAGAAAAAATGAAGTGGTGGACACAGGTTCAATAAACAGTAAACTTAAATTACAGGTAGAGAATTCATTTGAAAAGACACTGTCATAAAGATTTCTGCATTCTCACCAATATCTTGAAGAAAAGAGTGAATCAGAATTAACACACAACAGACCATTTGACATGGTTCCAAACATGAGAACATTTTAAACTGAAAGTACATCATAGCTTACTCTCAGTGGTAAACTTGAAGACTGATTTATTGCCTGCATCCCCAACAAAGACGCTGCCATCCTTGGTTACAGCTATGTCGTGAGGCATTTTAAACTCCTGAAAATAAAAGAAAATACAGCTCAAAACATAACATCATTCACCACAATCTAAAAAGACTGCTTACCAATTATTCACAATTGTCTGGATACAAACAACTTGTAGTGCTTTATGCAATACTGATAGGGAATTTGGGCTAAATTTGGCTATAAATAATGACTAATGATGATCAGGGATAATTCTTAATTATGATAAATAATAAGTTCAAATTTACATCAGATGACCTTGGGGCACCACCCTTGAAGAAGGGAAAAAATAACCAATTCACCAAATTAGAGGCACTAAACTACAGCTGTAATGGCGTTCTTAACAGAGTAGAGGTTGGCAACATTTACTCTTGTACAATATTAAATAGACAGCAAGAAGGTTCAAAAGTTTTTGATTTAAACACAAAATGAAAACACACAATCTAACAAACAGGCACTCTAACTAACATGTACTATATAGAGGTGTGTGTGTGTGAGTGTGTGGCTGGAAGAACAAAAAAAAAAGTGTGCCAGGCCAAAGAAAGACTACAAACAAAATGGCTGATCAAAGGGGACTACAAAATGGCTGATCGAAGGGTTGGACCCACTTACAAGATGGTGGATCACCACTTGTTTCTTTGACAGGAGAGAACAAAGAAACAGGATTTAAAAGTAGATTAAGCTTGACTCCTGTTTACCAGCCTCACTGCAGCAGTGACCGCCATTTTAAATTAATTATTAGTGCCCATTTAAGAAGACCATTGTGCAACTGCAAAAACAGGCCTAAAGAGTTATGTCTTGTAGAAAATAAGATTTACCTCAAGATATTAGATTTAATCTTTTGCATAGGCTATCTAACCATTCAAGTTGTATGTGTGACAAGTGGCTGGGGTTTAAACAATTGAAATATTGGCAAAGAAAGTAAACTCTAACTGTTAAAATTATAATCTTGTATAGGTTGTGTCATGTGACGCATATATACACCAGTAAGAGATGTGCCTGCTGGCAACCTGTCAAAAGTTATATCCCGTCTCTCATCCCAGTGTCTGCTGGGAGGGGCTTCAGCAATCTGTTACCCTCAAAGGATAGGTGGATATACTTAGATAATGAATCGAGTGGTATTCTGGTGGGCATCTGGTCAAAGAAGTATACAATGATTCGCAACACTATGGTTAAATTCCAGCTGGGCACCTTTGTTACAAGTCATCCATGCACAAAAATGATGAACACCAGTTTTGAGTGTAGTGTACAGAAAAATAAGTGAGAAAAAGAGAGAGCATCTGTGTGTGAGTTTACCTTTTTCTCTGGGTTGAAAGTATCCAAAATATCCTTGGTTGAATAATCTATCACAAAACCTCTGAGTGGAGCTGAGTAATATGGAGAGTCCCCATTTACTGCAAAGATCAAGCCATCTTCATGCATGCAACGCACACGCACACACGCACACACGCACACACACACACACACACACACAAATAGTTGTTAAAGGATTTTCCTCTCAATCATCATTTATTACCCACTAGGACTTAAAATCATAATCATTGTCATTATGCCTTTAATGTTAAAATTGCACAATGTAATGTATCATTGAACAAAACATTAACATATTCCAATGTTTCAGTACAGTATTATGACATCATCAGAGTTATTTTCTCAGGCTTAAACTCCTCCCCACATCTGGAATATTACACAACTTTTTAAAGGCTAAGTGAAAACTTTGTGCAAAATTGCTGAGGTGCCCCTTTAACCACAAAATGAAGTGAGACTGAAAAGGAAAATAATGTAAAATGTACTTATTGGCAAGCTAAAACACAATGTTTGACCTGTTCTGCAGGGATAGTTTGGCATTATCACTGCATGAAAAGTGGGATTTTCGTCAGTTATCGGCACTGTAGATTGTCGTGAAATTTCAGGTTTACGACTGCGCACGGCAATTTACAGGCAACTCTGAAAACTGCCGGAAATTGACGGAAATTGACGTGTACCTTGCTTGGCAGCTGTCCCCCCATGACCCCCCTCCCCTTAATTCTAGGGGAGGCTTTAACATGTAAATGAAAATGCTGTGAACTATACAAATGCAAATCAGGGTAGCAGGGGGAGTTTTACCCCAGGTGACATTTTTCTAAAAGGTATTGACTTCATTTTAAGAAAATCTCTGGTATAAATAGATCAGGCTCAGTATAGCCTAATTATAGACTCTTAAATTTTAGCTTGAATTGATCGTATTGTAATCTGTGAAAAAAACAACCAAATGTGGCAAGAAAGGTGGGATAGAGAGGAGAAAGGGAGACATCTATATCAGATTCAGAAGAGAGGAAACTGTGTTAACAAGGTTAAGGTATGGGCATTGTGCACTAAACAAAACACTGAAAATGATAGGGAAACATCAACAGGCTTGTGTGAGGGATGTCAGGAAGAGGAGTCAGTGGAGCATGTACTTCTACATTGTAGGAAGT
>OMLP01006995.1:2584-21993 GCA_900302685.1 Spondyliosoma cantharus | reverse complement strand
TATGAAATAAAAACTGACAGCCCTAATATAATAGTAGGCTATTGTATAATTGTATGGGCTGCAATATTTCACAGTTCTCTTTCTAGTTCACCTCATTCCGCAGCCTCAATGATATTAATTTGATGTTTAACTACAATCACACTTCCTACACATTAACTTCGCTACTAGTATAAATTGACAGCGTTGGATTAAGTTATATTTAGAGAACAGAATTTACATTTATCAACCTGTTGCATGTGTTGCTATTGTTATCCAGTGTGCTAGCTTAAACTTTTATCTGTTAATATTCCCTAAATCTTCTAATCTAGACACGGACAATCCGCCAACATACTTAATGACTCATGTCGATTTAATTCCGATGCACTACTGATATGAAAATGTCATTCTTTAAACATTTTACCTTGAACAAGTGTTGCTCCCACCATCTGCTCCATAAGAATTACATTGAGCGGAAGTTAGCTTGTGCTAACTTCCGGGAACTTTTGAGGGGCTCCATGCTCCGCCATTGCTGTGAAAAAACTGAACCATTGCAGCAGACGGAGGTGTCGCCACTCTCTCTCTATAGGCACTCTAGACTTAATGAGCCTGTTGTTTTTACAGATTACTAGTTTAATGTAATGCTGTCTTTACATAGTGACAGTTTTAGCAAATATGACAAAACGTCACTTTTATAAGAGTTACCTACTGCACCTTTAATCCTTAGAAAATGGCAGGCTGGAACTACTGATGAATTTTATTGTCCTTTTGTTTTATGCAATTTTTTTTATCAATTGATCTTTTTTGTTTTTTATTAAAATGTCATAATATTGACAAATGCCTCAACCGACAGTCCAAAACCCAAAGATATTCAAAACACAGTGATTCAAAATGCACAGAAAAGCAGATCTGTTCATTGAAGAAGCTGGAACAAGTGAATGTCTGGACTTGAAAGTAATATTTTGTGGATTAGTTTAAACGAGTTTAATTAAGTTTCAGCTCAAATGAAATCTGTGCCCTTATTTGAAAATTGCAGTCAAAATATCTGTGCCAGAATTTGAGTAATTTTCAAACTCTGCCTGCGATGTCAACCTGATCGCTTCTAACTTCAAAGAGACCTAATAATTGTGGAAATTCAGTATTTTTTTTTTTTGGCACACACAAAGACTTGCTTAAATTGCTTTTTAGCCCAAAATCTATCTTAGTTTAGATCATAACCGTTTTTCTCTGTATACTGAAAAAGTTTCCTTATTGACTGACAGCCCCGGCAGCTGTGATATTATGAATTCAGTCAGTGAAAAGTGGCCCAAAATCCTCCACCCACTGCACAAGTGAGACAAAAGGTTCTGTTTGCTTACATGGCTGAATGGCATTTTAACAGATTATTGTACAAATGAATGCAATTTTATTTTTTACTGAGCACTGATTGACCATGCGATACATTCATCATGTTTTACTGTTTGCTTGATTATGGAGAAGATGCACTTATACTTGTGATTAGATTGATTGCGTGTTTATTCATTAATTGGATGTCATTTTTTTGTACTTTCGCCAAGGAGGTAATGTTTTTGGTTCAATTTGTTTATTTGTTTCTTCTGTTTGTCAGCAGGATTAGGGGAAAAAAAAAACATACTTGCCTTATTTTCATTAAACTTGGTGGAAGGGTGTAGCATGGCCCGGGGAAGAACCCATTTAATACTGGAGCAAATCAGAGGACGTATACACAAATGATTTTTTTTCATAAAATTGCAAGATAAGGCATTTGGCCTTGGAGGAATAAATGCCACACATCCTAAAATCCAATAGGCGTTAGTAAAGGTCAACAGCGAAAAAACACGGTCAAGTGAAGAAATACAATATATTTATATCGCATTCCACACTCACAGGTACCAGCAATCCTCTGGGGTAGCCTTAATGCAACTTTAAACAGAAGGGAGTCACTACGGAGCACTCGGGACAGTGGTTTCAAACACTCTAATTGTAACATCATCAAATAAATGTAGACATACTCTATGTAGTGGTCGTGCTTGCAGACTTCATACATTCAGAGTGGACTGTTGGCCTTGGCCTTGACTGCTGGCCTCTGCTCTCTGAGTAACTTTGTGGTAGTTTTATGGTAATAAGTATTCCACCATATGTTCAACCCAAATGTTTTTTTAAAAAAAACCCATCTAGTTACCTACAGCAAAAAGATATAAATGGCAGCTAGTGTTTCTCTTGGTTTCACATATGGAAACAATAAATGTCACAACTGGTGGGCTACATTTTAAACGGATATTCTACATTTGTGCATAATGATTCACTTTTCTGCATGAAAAAAGTTAATATACTGAATTGCTGTGATGTGGTGCTGCCACAGTCACTTCTGCGTAGACAACTACTGGTTGATTTGCAGCAGACTTGTTCATTTCTTTTTTCATTTTTAGCTGTCACATTAGTGTTTAAAGATATTAAAGATATTAGGTGGTCTGACTAGTGAGATATATAAAGATAGACAACTTGTCAGCTTCTCAAGAGTGAAGCCAAAACATTTAGATCGGCCCCCGGAGGTCAATCACCAGAATAAATGAATAAATCCTTCTTGCCTGTAACTCCACCGCCATCCCCTCCGCCCCACGTATGAAAGTCAGGTCATAAACATGTCATGTGAACGTGACATGACATGTAATGTAGAAATGTCAATATGGTATATAGCATATTGAATGTAAGCTTGTTTCTGCAATTTTTGTTTTTTCTTCAAGTTTTCATTTTTCAGATACGTTTGTTTTCAACAGTTACTTGTTAAAAACAGTTAAAAAGTGGGTGAAATCATCATGATTGACAGCTGATCCTTGTTTGCAACTGAGTCAGGCCAGTGTATGGGCAGGACCTTAATCCTACTGCCCAGCATCTGCCTCTAAGTGACGTCATCAGTGCTACGTTGCAGTGATTGTACACTTCTGTTCAGCAGGAAGGGGAGATGTGACTTTGCTGCTGTGCTTATTTTATTTACGGTGCTTGCTAGCTTCTTTGATAAATTAAATTTACCCAACAATGACATTTCAACATCAAATGAAATTTTCTTTAGCCTGTGAAATGTGGTTGTTATATGAAAAAATCAAACATGCAATTCAATTGTATGTAAGCTATGTGATGCAGGGATTTTCTACCCTGGAAATCAGTGTAAACAAACATTGTCATTGGTTCTATAAACCTTACTTATTTTAGCAAAAGACATACTTTGGTCTCTTAATCAAACAGTTTTTGAGGGCCCGAGGGAAGGAGAGAATCTAAAATGAATGCATCATTTTCAGAGACTTTATTTTCTTGTCCCTCATTGTTACCCACTGTCATATTGTTCTGCATTTTCTCCCTACTGAGATGCATGCTGAGACCTTTCTACCCCTGCCTGTGACCTTTACAAATGTTGCCCTTTGCTGCTGCTTTGTGTAATCTGACCTTATTAAACTTTATTTCATACCATGTGTTCACAAGTGAGAGTCAAGTCCTCATCTGAACACCATGTCAGTGCCATTCTTCAAATGGAAACCAGCAGAGGCACGGGGCGACACTCATTAAAGTCAAATTCAAGTCTAGTTAAGGAGCGGGACACATTACACAGAGAGACGCAGAAAGAGAAAGAAGGTGAGAGAGAGGCAGACAGGGAACAGGGGAGCAAAACAGAGATGAAGGCTTTTGACAAAATTCCAGTACACAATGACTCATTACTCTACATCTGTGTGTCTGGCTGTCTGGCTGCTACAGCAGCTGCCCAGTGCAGTCGAGCCAACCTTCGATATGCTTTACGGCCCTGCAGGGTGGAGACATCACGCATAATCTCCGTCTCACTCTGTTTGTCTCTCAAGTCTCTCTCTCTGTGAGGTTTTATCTTCCTTTTCCCAACACATCACAACAAACATTAAAACTGAGGTAGTAATTAGGAGCGTGTGGAGGGCAAAGTGAATAGTTATCACGGGGAAACGTGCAGATGTTTTTAAAGCCATGCTCGCGGCATGGCTCTAGGTAGGGTTAGTCAGTCAGTCCACCGCTCTGGTCTAGATTTAGGATTATAGGATCAGTTTCCTTTAAATACTGTATAGATCCCTTGAGGATGAATCCTAATGACTTGAGCGATACCCTGACTTTACCTCTACTGCCGCCATGAAGTGTCCTTTTTTGCTTTGGAGTTAAATGTCTCCACAACTACTCAATGAATGGCAATTCATTTTGGTAGACATTCATGTCACCCATAGTTTAATACATTCAAATACTGTAGCAGATCCCATGACTTTTCATTAAAGTTATCATCAGGTCAAAATGTTTATTGGTCCAATTCTTATACAATACTAATAAGCAAACGTTAGAAGGATATAGAGCTGTCTCTGAAGCACTTTTATAGTGCATTATTATTTATCTTTTAAGGACAGGAGGGGAGACATCAACCACTGTCCCCACCTTCAACTTCACTCAAGTCAACTTGATGAGCGAATGAGTGTTGAGAAGTTTCCAGCATCAGCAAGGGTCAAGCTCGGTGCACCTGATTAAACTTCCAACGTCCCATGGTAATTTAGACATCAGATACCATGGTGATGGTAGAAACTTCAAAGCATTCTGGCCAGACCTCACAAGCTCACATGCGAAGCTAAGATAATCAAAATACAACCCAACATGCTAATATTACCTTCTAATCGCAAGTGTGTTAAGAATCGCCACTGCAAGCATATTAGCATATAAGTCCAGCCTCTCAGAGCTGCTAGCGTAGCAGTAGATTAGTAGCCTACTAGAGTACTTCTAATATTACGACTGCATTAGTGCTTTGTTTAGCTTAAGGAAATAAATAAGTATTCACAAACATACAGTATGTTAGGCCAAAATGCTACCATAATAGAAACAAACAAACAAACAAACAAACAAACAAACAAACACAATAAGCAGACAACAGAACACATAATAGGCCTCTCATTGGGGATAGTGTTGTACAATTTGACAAATTTGGCGATATCCTGTTTCCTGGGAGTTTTGGGCTATTGTTTGCTGTTTTGTAAATGAAGCACTGCTGATTGCTTACAGCAAAACATAATTCTTGCATCAGTGTGATGAAGCGTCTTGATCTGTCAGGTATAATTTGCTTGAAAACATTATTGCTGTCATTGCTGATTACTTTCTTTAGAAATTCTGCATGGTGATAAACTGCATATTGTAATCTCAAAGAATGCACACACACACACACACACACACACACACATACAAACATGAGCACAATACTTCACATGGCTTAGCTTAATGTAATGTACACATCGAGGCTTAGCAGCTGCGAAGGTGAAAGCAACAGGACAGCTGGGGGTGTTATCCAATTGTTAGCGTATGTCCTGTGTGTCACCTCGTACATGCTCGCGTTGGTTGGTTTAACGGTAGCCGTGCCGTCAGCAGGTCAGAGTTGACAGTGGAGGAAAGTGCCAGAGCTCAAGGTGACTCGGTAATAGCTGTTTTTCCTCCACTTGAAGAGGGAGAAGGACGACGGGGGCTGACGGGGAGAGCGAGGCAGCGGCTGGGAAATGATCTTCAACAGGTGGCAACGCTTCATCTGTGCTCCACTCTCATTATGGGATATGCCTGTGTCATGTATGTCATGTGTATCCCCGTGTGTGTGTGTGTGTGTAATACAGGGTCTGTTATTGTACGGCTAATCCTCCCCTGAGGCCACGGCGTGTTAACGGAACAACTGCGCTCACCATGTGACGGACTCAGGACCAAGGGAACACCAGCGCTTCCTGGTTTACATTTAAATCACAGAGGATAGCTGAGGAACAATGCCTCCATTCTGAGCACAAGGGGGAAAAAAAAATCGCCCTCATGAACAGTTGGCCTCGCTAAATGGACCATCGGTTAAAGTGATTCCGGCACAATGGCCAGGATAAATGTTGGCAATGAATGTTTCTCCCTTTATGTTGACAGTGCTGTGCTTTGACTACGGTTGTGTTTAGGTACAAAAACTTAGTGAGGATAAGAAAAGACCATGTTTTGGTAGCCATAAACACGGCTGTAAATTGCCCCGAGGTCTCCTTGAAAATATCCAGTGATGTCACACTTACAAACGTTGAAACACAGTCTTGAGCTGTGGTCACTGGCTTCTCAGCCTTCTCGCCTGTCACGCCACCACCATCGCTTTTTCCTCCCCATATGGAAGTCAGCTCATAAACATGTAATGTAAACGTGTTACGAAACGTTTTGCGGAAATGCCAGTGACGTTTGAGGCCTGCGAGTGACGTATACAAACGTGCACATAATGGTTTCCAGAATTATTAACCACCAACATTTTGTCCTGGCTGAATGTGCGTACATCACTCCAAAAATAATGCTTGTAGCCATTTTCTATATGTTCATTTTTCCGCTCGAGCCGGTTGTTATTTAACAACAACACTCTCATTGTGCTTTTAAGCCGATTCCCTCAGCAGCAATTCATATCTATAATAGAAAAGGAGAAGCACCATCATCCCTACAGCATGACATCCTGCAAACCTCAATTTACTTCAAGCATTATGGTTACGGTATAGTGAGCAGGATGCTTATAATAATGCAGTTCCTCCACAGCTGCACTGCCACACTCTATTCTGTGGAGAGTGATTGGACATAAAGCTCCAAAATAGAAGGAGAACTGAGCTCTGTTTTCCTGCAGATTGACACAATAAACACACGGGAATGTTCAAAAAAACAGACACGACGCAGTAAAACGGAATACAAATTCCCAGCGATGAATCAGTATATGTGCAAAAGTTAGATAGCGCTCGTTGTTCATTATTCTGATTGCATACGGCACAAAGCACAGGCACCAATTGTATTACTTCTCAGGGGATTGTTCACATAGCGAAGCCACAGTAAGGAAAGAAAGTTGAGATATCGCAGGCAACAGGGAATGCAATAACACAAACGACCCACATTGCTCTGCGGCAGTCCTGTGTGTTTTCGTGCCACTGGGGAACTCCACTGTGTATTAAAAAACAGCAACAGTTCACAATATGATGCAAAATTACACGCTTTTACATCAGTGTCTGGACGCCCTGATTGGTCAAAAAAGCACAAATGCTTTTGAACTGACTTCCTGCTTTTGTAAAGGAAGTCTGGTGTATTACCATCTGGGTCTTAAATTAATTGTAACCTTGTATTGACGAATAAAACTGGGACATTTTTCTATTTAATAATTTATTCATCCGTGTTTGGTTGAGTTTCATGTCTCTTAGCTGTCGTCTGTTATTTTTTGAACTTGTTAAAAAAAAGTGTAAAAATTTAAAAAGGAAAGTGAAACACCGTCTGTAGTATGATGAAAGAAAACACTGCAATAAAGTATTTAGAAAAGAGGTTAAAGCCTTGCTCATGTACACATACTGCTCAGTACAAATTTTAAGAAGCGAGTCGTTGTGTAAAGCGAAAAGGTAATTTGCATTATCATACATTATCATAAAAATGTCCTTCATTTTCTCTTCCAAATTAAATGTAGGTATTATTACCAATTCGTATTATAGCCTAAAACAAGTTGCAGAAAGCAGTAATATCCTTTGTTGTAGTGTATTATCTGGTTATTTTGTTATTTGTCCGACAGCTGTTACTGAGTTTTGAATGTCAGTGTCTATGCTCCCTTGGTCCTTTTCCTGTACATCAT
Organism: Spondyliosoma cantharus; assembly: GCA_900302685.1. NCBI lineage: Eukaryota > Metazoa > Chordata > Actinopteri > Spariformes > Sparidae > Spondyliosoma > Spondyliosoma cantharus. The sequence goes on along the minus strand of OMLP01006995.1, from coordinate 14,381 downwards.
TTGCACTTGTTGAATAAAGTTTTATTCACATCCTGATTATGGTGCTGGGAGAATATATTCCTGCTTCCCCCACACTGTCGGTGACTGACAAGTGTGTGTTTTGCTGTTTTTCTACCCGTCAGCCGCCTTGTTATCAGACCAGTGACAGCGGTGTCACAGTAACTGCCCTTTACCTGCATGTACGGATCCACACGGCCAACAACCTCTGTCTATTACCACTGCCCCGGTCTAGTCCTGCACCATCTGTGTCCATAGCAACTGGACAAAATAAGTTACTTATTATAGGACAGGGGCTCAGCTGGCAGGTGTTTTTTTTTCAATGAGATTTGTCATATCCTCTTCCAAACTCGTTTACAGCGCACAAGGCTCAGGGAGTCGGAGGTTGAGGGTGTCAGTTTCAGGAAGTAAAAATCTGTTGTTCTGTCTGAGGATTGTATTGTTACCTGATGCTCAGTCCTGATAAAAGGCTCACTCTAGCCTTCAACTGTGGTTACCTAATTTTTTTACCTTGTACTTTGTTCATATGCTTTCTGACAGGTCCCAGAATCTGAGATGCAAGGACAGTTTGCTTCCAAGCAGCATTTTCTCTGGTGTCAGAAAATTAAATCCAAGGGACAAAAGAATAAGCGAAAATTGGACGCCGTTTATGCAAATCCGATTGGTACCCAGGGTCGTAGCATAGTCGTGCAATTTCCTTTGTACAAGCAGCGTGACGAGTTCATGCCCCGCTGCCCACTGCAGTAGCACGCTAGGCGAAAACCAAAGTAATTCCTAGTCACTGAAAGGTTTGACAGGAAATGGAACAACATGAAACACAATGGTCCTTGTTAGATAAATTGGTAGGAAATTCTGTATTACTGTATGTGTTGTTCTGTACAAGGGCGGATATTTCACTTCACTGTTGCAAATTTTTTTAAGAGCAATTCCTTAAGGGGGTCACCTGAGGAGCAGCCAAAAGAGTTTACAAAGACATTAACAGCATCGTTTAACTATATTTTTCACAACCTGGCAACCAAAAATGTTTTCTTATTCATGGCTTATAATGATCTATGAAGCCGTAACATTAATAAAGTAACTATTTACAGCTTATGAACCATTTATTGGGTAAGGATGACCAATATGAAATCATTTGCTGTTTAAATAATAATAAATATCATTAGACAGATTTAAGGAACACTTTTTTGCAACAGATTTTTCCAGCCTGTGCAGGATTGTATCCGTATTAAAATTTTGTATTTAATGTGATTATCTGTTTATTTTACTACCTTCAGCTTTACCTTTGTAATTGTGAACCGTTGACCACCTCGTCCCCTTTCCTCCAGCCTGCGAAGAGGTCGTATAAGCGGATGTGAGTTTGGGTATCGTTCGATTCCGATGAAAATGCGTTGAAACGTTGAAATGCCATTTAATAAAGTCTGTCCCCTAAATCTGTGTAAACTATAATCCTGACTACTCTCCTGAAATGCCGCGCAGGCTGTTGAAGCACGTTCAACTTCTTCCTTCGCCCCTATTGCCTACTTTGCGTGTTTGTGTGCGCTGTGTTCTAATCATGTCAATTGAGTGACACTTCAAATGGCTTCGCAGACTCCCAGAAAGTGAAGGGAGGAGGAGGAGGAGGAGGAGGAGGGACGTCAGTCGGTAGCAGCTGCGGGTGAAGATAGAGAGATAGCGTTGCAGATCGTCAAATTCCTCCCCTATCCCCCTCCGTCCTCTGAAGCACATCTGCGCCGAGGCCAGCAAGCCGGGACCCCTCAACAATGGGGGACATTCAGCGGCTCAGATAAACCCCTCTCCTGCTCCCACCATGTACCACCATCACCGCTGTTATCTAGAAAAAAAAAAAAAAAAAAAAAAACTCCCTCGCCTCCTCCTCCTCCTCCTCCTCCTCCTCCGCCTGCGTGCTCGCATAGTACATTTTCTCCTTCTGCCGCCACTGTCCTCCGAATCTCAGCACCACCTCGCTCTCACCTCCGCTGCCCCCTCCCTCAACCCCTGATTACCACAGTACCCTTCACCACAGTCAGCCCCTGTTATCGCCCTGCTGTTAACCCGAACCATGAGGGCACTGCCAGATGTGACACGCAGCGGCAGCACTTTCTCTTCAATGCAGCATTCATTCTTTTTTTTCTCGCTGCCATATTTTTGAGGAGCAAATGTAATGTTTCCTAAACCGGCTATAATTGGTATGCACCTTTATACCGTCTTTTCTGGTGCGGAGGTTTTGCTGCTTTGGTTCCGTCTTGCCTCTTTCTTTTATGCCCACTCTATGCCTCCTGCCGAGCACCAAATAACAGATGGACAAACCGGCCAAACTTTGTCAAGTATTTAGCTGCTAAAAAAGCCTGACATTTCCTACATTTCCTTAGTTAGTCGAGACCAAAACCGGAGCTGAAAGAATCATGAATACTGGCCTGACATTTATCAAGTGGACTGAGGCATATTAAAATTTCTACTAAACGTGTCATATAACGTTCACATTACATATTTATGACCTGACTTTAATATCGGGAGATGGAAGCGGTCATGGTGGAGTTACAGTCGAGAAAGGCTGGTTCTAGACTGAGTTTCAACATTTGTAAGTGTGACATCACTGGATACTTTCCAGGAGGCCTCAATACAATTTCTAGAGGTGATTTTTTTTTATGCCGGTAACAACCGGTTGTTCATAAAGAGACCATTGAACATCTCCAGCTGTGTTTTTGGTGACCAAAACAGGTATTATAGGCCAAGATGCAATCTTTTCCTAACCTTTACCAAGTTGTTTTTGTGCACGAAAAAGTTGCAACATCAAGAGCTTGTAAAGTTTCAACATATCTGGTTTGGAGAAACATACGTTACCAGTATTTATTCTGACGATGTGGGTTGTTATCAGAGGGATGAACGCAGACAAAGAAGGATTTAGATCATCAAATCTATCACGAATAAACCCCAAAAATATCCTAAGTATTGTGTGACGTCATCGGTGAAATTGACTGAAACACAATGATCAACTCGTCAAGACTCAGAAACAAGCAGCATGGTCACCAACAACCAGCCATTATAACTTACAGTACTTTCTCCTTCCTTCAAACTAAAACTGACCCCATTCCTTCCGTTAGTTTCTAAAAATGAACCGCAACTAATCCCATTAATCGCGTGTTTTTCGTCGGCGGTACACACATTGAATTCTCGATGTTTACAGATGCTCGGATACGGACTGCCACACAGCGGCAACAATCTCGAGGACACGACCATTGTGTTGGCTGTTCTGTCAGATCAATTAAAAACAGCCAATCGGAGCGGTTGCGGCTTCATTAGCGGAATGCTGGATTACATATATCAGTGTCAAAACTGTAATAAACTGAATCCTCCAGATAATGAGCACATTAATCCCCCTCTACCCCATCTCCCCTCTCTCTGTTTACAGGGATAAACCTGTGGAGGCAGATATAACCATCAGACCGCCCGCCTCCAACTGGAAATTAGAATTTAATCGCGGGGTGTTTCATATAGATCTCAGACTCCCTTGACAACGTTTCCCCCTCAAGTTTGTGTTATTTAACATTTGGATTAATGCAGCGGGGAAACAGACATAATCCTGTTGATAATCCTGCCAATGGGTTAACAACCACTTAATCCTGAAGGGTGCCTCAGTGTTGTGGCTGTAGGTGGTGGAAGTTCACACAACGAGGGAAGAAGCAGGTACAGATGTATGGAGTCCTAATAACTTTTTCTCTGGCATATTTGACGACTTATTCATTAGTTTTAAAACATTATGTTGTCATTAGGCCATATATACGAGCAGCCAACCATGACCCCACATAACATAACTGAACTACCGGTCTTCACTCTTCATTTGAAGAGGTCGTGCATAAGACCGTCAACTCGAGAGTGACAGTCTTTTGCACAACCCTTCGAATAAAAGTGTTGTCATTTCCATCAACTACATCTCGAAACTGAAAAACGCAAGAAAATAAATGTAGAGAGAGGTGCTGTATCGTAGGCAACTGGACGTGTTTCGGTTTCTTGAAGAGGTCTCACCTTTCATCCAAGAGGCTTCTTCAGCTCTAACTAACTGGAGGGGAGTGGCAGGCTTTTAAACTCTGTGTGGGAGTGTCCTTACAGAGTCCTTAAGGAAACGTGTGATCTCTGAGTTTCAGAGTCGTTCGGGCAACTTGTGGGTCTTTGACCCAACCGGACTTCATGTGGCTTGTTAGGGCGAGTATTGCATTGTAGGTGGGCAATAAGTCAATTTAGGATAGGCCTCCCTATAACTAAACATACAATCATTGTGCAAAATTTGAATGTTTTTGTAAGTATTTCTTTCAAAGAAAAACACGTATTAACTAGGATACTGGCTGTAAACCTTCATTGCTGCAATGCCAAGAATATCTGAAAAATGTTAAGATCTGTTGAAAAACCGATGCTTTTAATTGACATTGCTGGTTGTAAAAAGTGGCATATTGTTTGAACGATGTGCAGAAACATATATGAAGCCGCATCTGAAGAGTATGAAGAGACGTTACAGTGGGAATGAGTCAAATCTATCAAAAGACGGGGGAAATGAATATTTAAATGGATTTTCTGGCTTTAAAAATGAATGAGCAGATACTAGTGAAATGTAGTAAAAAGTGGTAAAGAAGTAAGAGAATAAGAGATACAAAATATGTTTTTGTACGTGTGTTACACGGCACTCGTTGATTAATCTGGCTCAGCTCCTCAGTTAGAATCGAAGGATGCCCCCGGTGAGGGTAACTAAGTTGATAATGGTAACTGACTGAAACAGAATATTTTATAGAGATGTCACCTCTCATTATCATGCTTTCACTCTGAAAGACAGGAACAGCTATCACTTAACTGTTGTTATGGTAGGAACTATGAGCACATTGTGAAATGTTTGTGTGTGTGTGTGTGTGTGTGTGTGTGGTCACAAATGTGGCGAGTGGAGCAGTTAAGGAGTGTGGTTGCGACCAGCAGGAATTTTCCCTCGAGCTGATGTTTAAATTATGCAGGTGGAGTGAACACTGTGGGAACGGGAGCGAGCTGAAGACGAGGTCTCCTCTGCGTTCTGTCAGTCGACTCCTCCACTCTGGCTGTCAACATTCTGGCCCACACACACCAATGGAAAGATCGGAAATTTCCCTCGAAAAACGATGATAATGTATGAGCGGTGACTGCGTATAAAGTATGAATGAAAAAGGTGAATTGTTATGAGGAAGTCCTGATCTTTGCGGACGTTTCAAAGTATTAATGGAGGTTCTTTGTGGATGTGCGATGGTCTACGAGGAGTTTGAAAATTAGTGGGTTTGAAGGGGATTTCTAGTTGACTTCCACCATAACTGAGTTAAGACTAAGTTTAAAAGAAAGCTGAATAGTTTGAAAAGTTTTAATGGGATTTAGAAAGGTTAATGATGAATTCCAAACTGTCTGGTTGAATGAGACACACCTCTTTCTGTTAGACTGGAGCCTGTACAGGAAGACATTTTGGCATTCACTTTTAGTCAATGGGTCACATGAGGTGGAAGCTATTGAACAAAATGATGATTTTTCATCAAAAATATGATTTTAAGACAAAAATCCAATAAAAAGAGGTGTTCCTTGGCATTGATTTCGAGTCAGTGGGTCGAATTCAAAATACTGGTAAAAATTTTTACAAAATTGAAGAAAAAGAAAAAAAAGCTAATAAAGGATTCTTATTCTGGTGGTACACTCCACGGTAACAATGCCAGAAATATTTTCTCTGTAAGACATTTGCTGAGTTAAAAACAAAACAAATCTGTATTTTTTTTTCTTTATTGTGCCACAGATTGTGACAGAGGAGGCGAACAAAAGTTTTGGACAGTAGATGGACGAGTATGACATACTTCTGAAGAAAAACACTCACAAATGATTACATTTACAGACAGAAATGCGACACAACAGGGACAAAACTGGTATGCAGCTAATATTATGTTTAGATCTTGTATCTCTTTTTCTGCATCTATTTGTGCACACTTGCTGCATGGAGACGGGTGTACTGTGACAAACCAAACGGTTTGTTTACCTTCCTTATCACCAGGCACATCACTCTTAGAATACTCAATCTCCTCCCTCCACATATACACATGCAGAATTAAGAGAGACAGAGTACAACAACAGAACACATTCACATTTTTTTGGGTGAGGCAGAAACACAAACAAGCTGATGGTTTCTGTTCATTGTGATAAGTTCAACTGACGCCCCAATAAAGCGCCGCGACAAATGATGGAATCTGCAACTATTAGTGCACAAAGCTCTCTGTAACACTCAGGAGAAGTTATTTGATCATAACTCCTAACAACACAGTTGTTTTTTTGCAGGTAAACAGAGCTGCTTTTGAGCCAATTTACTCATTGACTGGAGAAAGGAATCGGAGCAATGCGATTACTCCATTAGGCCCGACTGGCTAACAAAGGCCATACCCTTGAACACGGGGATGGAGAATGATGCTTCCTATTAGGAGTGCTGTCAGGGCCTATTATGCTGCTCCCATGACAACCTGAGGTTTTCCCTGCAAGTTCAAATCTGGTTTACAGCACGAAATTCACGTTTCTGTCCTTTGTTTAGACACACATCATTGTGTGTTACACACAAGGGATAACCATGTGTACTATAGCGATGCAGTACAAACTTGCGAGCCAGTGCTATTAGATTAGGACTAGCAGAGGGCTAAATGGATAATGATAAAACAGTGAATCACCCACATTATGACCCTCAGTGGCATGACCGGTAATGATCCGGGAACTTACAGGACTGTTAAGCTGAGGGATGTGATGGAATCAGATGTGTGTGAGAACGTGAGGCTAACAAATTGCCGTTTTAGTCACATTACAACAGATTACTACACACTATTACAGGTAAGTCATTAGCCTTTGGGCCTTTGGGCACAGACATGCACCACTCAACCTGAAGCACCTTATGCAGTGACTCTGCATGTTTTTTTCTGCTCTGTTTTCTTAGTTTCACCTTAACTTAAAAGTTCTGAAGTTGGTTGAAACTCTTTTCTTTAAGCCAGAGATGAAGAGATGGTGTGTAAATCCTCTCCCAATCTCCCCGCTACAACAAATTCACAGTGACGTGAAAAAAATTAAAAATAATCAAATCGTGAAAGAAAACCTTTGATGCAGGTTGTATTTTGTACAAGCACAGCCATTCTGCTGCGACATATACTATACTGCTTAACAGTTCGAATATAGGCTGAGTGCAAGCTTTACATGGGGACGATTAACAAAAACAGAAGAAGACGAGGACCGCGATGGTAACTTTAGCATGCTAACATGCACACAAGGCTCACATGCAGATGTTTAGCACGTTTAATGTTCATCCTGTTCATTATCTTTAGCATGTCTGCATGCTAACGTTCAGCTGAGGCTAATGGGAATGACATTTTTAACAGTGTAATAGATCAAATTTTATGACAAGTCATCCACAATTAGTCGAAACATCTGAGTCTTAAGTTATCAAGTCAGATGATTTATTGTCTTAGTACCACAGATGTACTCTCCAATTTTAATGGCAATTCATCTGACCGAATTCCTTTCTTTGTACCGAGTCCCGTGATTTTCGGAACAGAGATACATGCCACCAAGAGCATATTTTCCACAGCTAAATATTTACATGTGAGCATAAATCATGGGAGAAAAAGTTGGTGTGCGAGCATGAAGAAATGGATCAACGTTAAAGTGCCTTTTATCTCCTGCAGTCAAATCAAAGCCAGACCTGCACGGCCCTGCTGCGTAAGAGCCGCTTCACCCTGAATATTCCTGGCAGGGGTCGTCATGTAATGACAGCACCTTTCTTATACACATAGATCTAACACTTCCCCTCCTCTTCCTCCCTTTAATCCTTTCATCCTCGCGCCTCTCCTCTGCTCATCTGACTCTGATCTTCCTTGCTTATCTTATTCTGGGGGGTCGCTGAGCGATGGGGCCCTTTTGTGGAAAGGACGGCTCTGAAGATAAAAGGCGAGTTTAAAATGCCGGTGACTGAGCCGAGGCGCTGTCAGATAAATCGGGACGACACCTCTCTGGTCCCATCAGGCGCTACCTGCTTCGATTCCTGGATCAGATGACTGAGCAACCGGGAACCAAAGGGGTGATGTTTCCCTCTTCGCAAATCTTCACAAAGATTCATGCAGTTCAATCGCTCTCAGTCACCCATCCGTGCTCAACCTCTCGCCTTTAATCAGCTCTCGGTGAGCTTATTTAGAGTAAGTGATTGCCTGTAATGTGCTCTGGCGGTGAGGGGCCGGAGCCCAGGCCCTCGCTGGAAGCCATAGATCTTCCACCACTGCTATGGCTAGGTGTGAGTGATGATCTCCATATGCCCGGGCTTACCCCTATTCTCACCAGTAAGGCTCTGTGTATTAGTCATGCCTGCATGCCATTATCACCATGTGTCAAATGCACACCTGGTATGTGTGCAAGTCCGAATGCAAGCACGCTTACGTATGTGTGCTTGAGAGGGTTAGTGTTCAATTATAAGTGTGCTCTATGGCTGTGACGCGACTCGAGCTGGCGCCTCGTCGCATCGCTGCCTCCCTTTTTCACCGCAGCTGCTCGCACGGTTGTTTACACTGACCTTGTCTGCACCTCTCAACTCACCTGGCCTGCAGCGCCTGCCACACGCAGAAACTGCGTCTGTCTTAATGTCATAGTACCACATAGCGGGTCGCCACACGTACACGCATCAACTGAACTGCCGGTTCATTAGGCACATCCACTTAAAACAATTACATAAAAAAAAAAAAAGAAAAAAAAAAGTCCAACAGCCTGGCAGTAAGTCTTACATTCATTACAAGGTGACAACATTTTCCCACCAACAAATACGCTTGCGACAACACGGGTGCACGCTATATTTATTTACTGCTTACGCATACTGAACATTTCCTTCTGTTGCAGCTTCACATTAAAAGCGTTTAATTAGAGAAACACAAGGTGAAGGCTAGTCACAGGTGATGCAATGTGGCCGATCAGTTTGAAATATGTCAGGGAGTTCTGGACTGCTGTGCCCACATCTTTACAGGGACCTGTCCCCACCTCAGCATCCTCGATCGAGCTGCTGCACCAAGTTCAGAGACAAAAGAGCACCAAGACGGCAGCAGGCCGAGAGGAGGTGTTTACGTCGTTGATGCTTCGCGCTCAAGCGCAGTCAAAGTTGATCAACAGTTTCACTTTTAGATATGAAGATGCCACATCATCAACTTTAAAAAGTGGACTGCACGTTTATGCGTATATGTATGGAATAATATTTGTTAAATGTCTGTGTAGCATGAAGAAGTTTACTTGATGATGATGCAACCCTGTTATGTTTAATGACAAATCACCTTGAATAACTGAGGTGTATTGTGTTTTAACGTTAGTGTCTTATATTTTGCCCACCTCTGTCACATAGGATTAATAAAAGTGGGATTCATTGCAGAAAAGCTTTGTTAAATTTTAACTCGAAGTACCTAAAATAATTGCATCTCGGTGTGCTTTTCGACATACTACTGATAGATACGCACAACTTTGAATCCTTTTGAAGTGATACTTCACCCAAATCTGTCTGTCTTCGGAGTATCAAACACAAGTTGACTGTGAAAAGTTAGCGTTTCGCGTCTTCAAAGAGAAGAGTCATCATCTTTGATTAATGGCCTCAGAAACTACTGAAGCCACCCCTGTACTCCGCCTCACTGTCGACCTGCGTCTGTCCTATTTTCGTCAAGTATGGCTAAATATGCAACTTGAATCTCTTACTAATGAACACAACATATGGTCATCTCGGCTATGCATGTACTGGAAGCATTTCAGATTTATTGGAGGGGCTATTTGGCAAGAGAGTCGTCTATTAAAAAGGGACTTCTTGTTAAATTTATCTTTTGAAAGAGGTTATGTAATAGACAACGTGTTCTGACGTTGTCTATTAGGGAGGGAGGGTCAGTGCTTCTGAATCACAACAGACTCTTCTGCCTGCGATATCACTTATCGTTGTTATTATTAAGAGCTTTCTCCCGCTTTATGGCTGCAGACCGATGTGACTGAGGCAACAAGCTTTTTGCGGCAGCGAAAGAAAGAAAGAGCCATATTGACAGTCTCATTACCATGAATTTCATCAGAATGAGCGCTGTCACTTGACTCTCAAACAGTGTATGTGTGGAAGAGTGTGTCACTGTCACAGGCCAAACAATTTCTCTCAGAGCTTTCTTCTTCTGCTGCCTCAGACATCACAGGCCTTTGACACCCACGGCTGTGGCTCCACTTTGTCAGATGCTCCCGACAAGTCGCACCAGAGTGGCAGTCTCCGCACCGACGCTCGAAAAATATGAACTTCTGCCGAGGTGAACCAGCCGGAGAACGAGAGATGAAGAGAGGCACGAGTGGTAAAAACGGAAAAATGGGCTGTGAAAGGGGTAGAGGCTCGCAATCAGGAAGAGAACTGCATTGTATCAGTCTCGTTATGCCCAGACCGCATCATTTTTTTTAAGGACCTGTGCCTGCTGAATTATTATAAGTCCCACTGCTTTTCTTGCAAGACCCACCCTACTCTGCCTCTGATTAGTTGCCTTCATCGGTTGCGTTGGTATAACTGCACATAAACAGTTTGAAAACGTAGAGGCTGCATTGCGTCAACCTCTGGGTTTTCGCAGCACTGATACGCTCGTTTATGTGCTGAAGCTTCTCCGGTAAACACACCAACCTATGCGGCCTCCTGCATGGTCTGCTGCTGCTGCTGCTCCTCCTCCTGGGGCAACTCATCCTCCGGAGCCCATTTTCACAACCAGACACACACTGAACGTACAGTTCAGAAATAGCAAGCCAATAATTGTCTCATTTGTGGCTAGGGGCAGAGGGGTGTGTGATCACGGCAGGACAGTTGAACAGTCTCTCGGCCATGGGCACGGACCCCACGGAGCTCCCCTCCTCCTGTTGTCTAACAGGCTTCAAGGGCCACCAGACTCAGATTGATTTTCAGTGGGAAAAAGGTGCCTATCAGTTGAACTCCAAACCATTTTTTGTATTTTTTGCCTTGTTCCTCGGAAAAATGGTGACGAGTGTATTAAGCACCGAGTGCCACGACCACAAAGTCGTCAATGCTTTCAACATCCGGAGTGGGTTTCATTGTGGAAAACCGACAGACAAAAGGCCAATCGGAGGCAGGGCAGGGTGCGTCTCGCACGAAAAGCACTGGGATCCATAAAACATGTGCCTGGTACACATATAAAAACACACGCATACTGCAGAACACACACGCGTGGAGACAAAATGTATGCAGATCGTTTAAAAAAAAATGGAGCGGGTGTACGGTCATATTATTAAAACCAGAGGCCGCTTTTGGTGGAATGCCAACCAGTGGATGGTTATGGGATCAATCAGTGCGCAGAATGGCATCTACAGCTAATAAGCAGTCAAACACGCACACGCGCACACACACACACACACACACATACACACACACACACACACACACACACCAAGGGAACAGCCATCAGAAGAAACTTTGGGTTGGGATCATCTTTTCAACATGCAGCCGAAGCCCCGTCCGTTTGATTAGTGGACGACCCTCTTTGCCTCCTGAGCCACAGCCGCCCACGTCTCGATGTTTGCATGCTAACCGGCAGATTAGGCCCAGTGCTACACACTCCTCGAAAAACTTCACAACCAGACTTTTTTTTCTTTTTTTTTTGTTGCCGGAGGACTGTGCAGCACCACACCTGCTGTGTCAGTGTTCTGGCCTCATTTAAATTAATGAGATGCAGAACATCTATCAGTCTGAGGCATCCAGGCGTGTGCGTCTCAGGAGCACATCACTACTGACTGA
>OMLP01006990.1:0-32024 GCA_900302685.1 Spondyliosoma cantharus | reverse complement strand
GAAAGACACGACAGGCTTTTCACTCCGATTTGAAAAGTACAGTTTTTACAGTCACACACACACACACACACACACACACACACATTGAGCGGGGTTAGGAAGCTTTCTGACAGGCAATGAGCTCATGAGATCTGAATGTCTTCCTGCAGTGAAAGCTTTTCTCACAACTATTTTCCTTTTTTCTCACACTTTTTTGTCTGCTTCCTTTTTCACACACACACACACACACACACACACACACACACACACACACACACACACACACACACACAACTAGCTCTCCCAGTCTAATTCTTCTATCTGCTGTGAATATAAGAAACAAAAAAAAGCTTAATTCTGGATTTAGTATTCTTAATCTGATAAGCTGTTGTGTATTTTTGCTACCAAAGGAATAGCAGGTTTTGGGTTGCTAGGTTGGCGATTTAGCCCTCCATTTAATGTGTCTGCCTGTGTGTCGGTGTGTGTGTGAGAGTGTGCGGGTAAACATTCAGCTTGACAAATGGCCAGTGGTCTAAATCAGACTCAATTGAGATTTATGGTGGGCGAGGTGCCCCGAGTAAAGAATTCAGACGGTTAAAGTGTGGATGTGCTCCGATTTGTGTGTGTAAGTGTTTATTTTCTATTTCAACTGTACAAATAAAATCACAATAAAAGCAGATAAAAATGTAATACCATAATCAACTAGATGTGTTAGCGTTTGAATATCTTTAAACATATCTTTCATGCAATGAGAGTCTTTACAGCCGCTCAGTTAACAGCAGAAGCTGCACCATAAACACGCTGAAAATGGCTTTCAGACGTCTTTCCAACCACACATGTGTGCCTGGCATCAGGGCAGCGTGGGCCTCCTTCATAATTGGGGTGTTTGCAGATATGTAATTGCAAACACACTTAACACAGCTGGAACGCTACTTTGAATTATATAGAATTCACGTCAGGGAGGTTAAATATAAAGTGCTTGCTAGAGATAAAACAGGCGTGTGTGTGTTCTTGTATTTTCATCTCTGTGACGGCTGTGACTGTCACCGTTTATACTGCATGTATCGTATGTGAAAACGTTGCGGTTATTTTTTAAATTTCAAGCCTTGGATGTAATTTTTCTCACTTCCAATTTTTGTGTTAATAACCGTTGAGGTCGACTGTGAAGCAGTTTACTACGATCTTTAGTTACTGTTCTTGTTCAACAACAACCTCTAGTGGCTGTAGTATTTATTACTGCAGCGAAGGAGGAAGTCAGTTGAAGTAGTATAAAGAACAGAAAAGACTGCAGTCATGTATGTAATGTAGGTACGGTACCCTTCAACAGTCATGTTGTTTGGGAACGGTGATATATATCGTGTTGTGAGTCACTGAGAATCAACCTGTTCAGTAGTTTAGGTGTAAAGATGTGTTGGGTTTTGTTTATGTTGCTTATTGCTGTTTGTATGACTTTTACACAGGGCTACAAATTTGCTTCATCCACCAGACAAATGATGGTAAAATATGCTTGTAGCTGGTCGTGCTGGGTGTCGCACTTTGATACTTTATAATGTCATTCGATAACAAATTGCAATACCAAAGGAGTCGATCTCATCAGCCCCAGTAAGCCAATAAGGATGCTGCATGCTTGTTTTGCCAATATCGTATAGTGTTGTTGATTGGCTGTCTGGAGGCTTGCAGAGGAAGCACTAGGTTACGCACAGAGACGGGCACACCACATGTGATTTCATAAAATTGGTTGAATTGAAAAAAAAAAAAAAACGTTTTATACATTCATTCAGGGTCAGGTGAAAAATGAACTCTTGAATGTGAAAGTTCAGTAGATTCATACGTTTTGTTTTTGGCTGGTGAGTGAAGCAGATCTACCACAGTTGTGTATTTGCCTGGTGGACGGTGCTAATGTTGGACACTGTTCACTGGTGTGTTCTGATGGGTGAGAGCATTTGTATCTGACTCGAGGGCTAGACTTTTAATTTGAGGGCTAAAGTTAAAATAGGATTAGGGCGAGGTCGGGGGTGCAGTGCAGATGGTGAGGGTTAGAGCTATGAGCCAGAAAATGACTGAAGTCACAAAGGGTCCTCTGAAGTATAGTAATACATGCATAAGTTTGTGCGTGTGTGTGTGTGTGTGTGTGTGTGTGTCCATCCTCTGGGAACAGACAATCATTTATCACCACATGGACTCCCTTTAGTGTCAGCTGGGGAGCATTTTTGCTGGTGTCTAAAGGAACAAAAAGGGGACTCGAAGGCCAGTCCTCCCCCTCCTCATCTTAGTCACTCATCTCCTCCCTCAGCGTCCCTCTGTCCTCCCCCTCCCCAGCACTGGCACACTGCTCTTTCTGTGGTATCCAACCAAAAACAACTGGACCATTTTTAGGGGTTGCCGTGCAAATCACAGCTTTCTCATCAAATGGGGTTTTCAAAAGAACAGTCCGAGCGGTCTGAGCAACTCTTCGGATGCCAGCAGCTCGCCGTTATGCTTTATGGGACGGTTGAATCGGTTGCTTAATGCTCAGAAATTGCTTTGAATATGAAACAGAATTCAGGCCGTCTGTGCTTTTATTTCCCAACGTCTCTGGCTGAAGGTCATTTGGCAGACAGAGGGCTGGCTGACCTCAGCCTTCTGGAGAGGTCAGTTTCCTGCACAGAGAAATCCCACTGTGGCCATTGTGCTTCTCCCTCGAGCCCCGCGGACTGAGAGCAAAACTAAAACTGACAGGAAGGTAACTCAGGGCAACAATCAATGCTTGGGCTCGCCACTGTTGCCCCCTGCGTTGTCAGAGGACACTAAAGTTGCTCTTGAACAAACTGAGTAGATCTACTGTATGGGTTTGTTCTTCCTACTTGTATCTTATGTAAGAGAGCAGCTGTGAACTGCAAGGGCTCCATTCCAGCTGAACAGTGTTGAGGATGTAGACACACACATTCACAGGAGTTTTAGGTCAAAAGACAGCAGATAAACAGGTTTGTTCTTCTACTGATATCACAAGATCTCCAACACTTGGTGCTGATTTAGTAGTAGTGGTGGAAGTTATCCACCCACCTACACATACTGTAATGTGTCTGCCAACTCACATTTGTGCCCTCCCACCCACATCCACACACTCTCCACACACAGACATACATGCAATCACAAAGCAAATGAGAACAGAGTGTCCAGATATAGTAATAATGATCCCCTGCCGTGCCCTGATGTGTGAGCTGTGCTGGCAGTTTTCTGATACACCGCTGAGAGCAGCAGGTTGAGTGCTGCACAAATCTTTTCACTTCGGTACAATATTTCACTCATTTTCACATCGCAAGAGTGAAGTATGAACATTAACAATCAGCATTCCCACACATTGATACTGTAACGCTGACAAAAACACAAGGCAAAATCCTTCTAATGATAAACTCCTGAAGCCTAAAGGGTAACTACACTAGTTTTACACAATAAAGTGTGTTTACAGGTCTTGGGGAGAACGGCTGCACACGTGAATAAAGTAGTTTAAAGCCTTTTGTGGCTCCAGAGGAAGCTGCATGTAATCTGATACATTGCCTCCAGTGATGACACTCAGTGGCTAAGTTGCATTGTGGGTAATGTGTGCACCAGGTTTTGAAAAGCAGTCCACTGGTCTAACGTTGTACTTTACTTCTATAACACTGTTGGACTCATACAGACAGTTCAAACATGATTTAAAATCGATACAGCTGAACCAGAGATCCTCCTCACGCTTTGTAAACTCACTTCAACGTGTACAATTAGTGGAGTTACCTTTTAAGCAAGCCTGAAGTACTGTATGTGCAAGAAAATCTATCAAAACGACAAACACTAGTGTCGGATAGAGCTGCAACTAACAATCACTCTTTATCCATAACTCTGCAGATTAATTTCACAATGAAGCGCTTAATTGTTTAGTGAATAAAATGTCAAAAAATTGTGAAAATGCTCATCAGAGCCTAAAGTGACGTCTTCAAAATTGTCTAACCAACAGTCAAAGCCCAAAGACTCTTCATTTACTGTCATAAATGACAAAGAAAAGCAGCAAATCCTCACATTCAGGAAGCTGGAGCCATCGAATGTTTGAAATATTTGCTTGAAAATTAAATATCAATTCATCAAGGAGCTCCAGTTTGAGAGTTAAAAGATGCAAAAACATCAGTCAAAGATTTTAAAAATATTTCAAAAAATGTAGTTTGGTCTTTGCAGTATTTGATTCATGTGAACTCCAGTCAATAGAACATCATCCATCATCTCCTGAGCAACTCCTCAGCAGTGTCAAAAGTCCTGGATCCAGCACTGAACCAGCACTTACGGGCCAAAGTTACACACAGAGGGACGATTCTGCTCGTAAACAAACTGTGTAATAACATCATCCAGCAATTTAGAGAATGCATTCGCCTCAGGTATTTTACAAATCATATTATAATGTTCAATTTGAGGGTTTATGATATTTGGAAGCAATATATTGGGCAAACCTCCAGGCCTAAAGAAATGATTGCCAGTAGACTAAAGTGTTGGTGTTAAAAAGCTAAAGAGCTTAAGTGTCCTTGCACAGAAGACGCAGTCCAGTAAGGTCACGTTTGAAAGCAAAGACCGTGGATTTAAAACATCCAGTGACCTACTTCTGTCAGAGGGAACAGTAGTCTGTCTTTCTCTCTCCGTTTGTTGTGTTTATCGTAGGGAGACACAAATTACATATACAGTATTTGACTATTTACTTAAATAATACATGCCCATTCTCATCATTCTTCATCAGGTGTTCTGCAGACTTGCAAATAAATAAACAATTAAATATGCAAAACTGTTCAATGCGTTTCTTTCATTCCTTCCAGGACAAACTAACAAAACACAAAGTGTTTTCAAGGATTTCTTAATGTTTATTCTGCTGACTGAGAACTCTGACAACCACCAATTACCTGCGTTTTTTTAGTTTGGTGTTTTCGAGATTCACCGCTTTTTTCTTGTGGCATCCTTGGCGCATCTTCAACGCACCCACCTCTTTCGGGAATAATTATTCTAGCTAAAAATGTTTTTAAAATCAGTTTGTCCACTTTGGAAAAATAACACTGGATGCACTTGTTAAGGGATGAACAGCAACCAAAAATAAATGTATTGCTGTTTCTTGGCTTTACTGATAGAACTGACTTAGATGACCAGAAGAGGATGACTGTGGTGAGGACACAGCCTCTGTACATTGGGCCCATATATCACCAACTAAGCTACCAAGGCGCCACAGCTGAGATCATTTATAAGAATCTTTCATATGAGCACATGACACAACATGCTATACGTCATACATGTGATAAGACATTTAGTAGCATCTCTTTTGTTGTTTGATTGGTCTGATACGAGCACAAGTCGCCGGTCTGACCTTTACTATTTTCTCAAAAAACACACATGACTTGATGAGTCATTGACAATCTATTTCTCCTTTTGTCTTACTTAATGGGTTGTTGATGTTAAATGTTTGACAGCAACACATTAGCTTATGACTCACTACACTTCACTTAGAATCCCATCTGACAACTCTTCCATTGAGCTTTTTAATTGAGCCTCTGATTGATCAGGTATGCAGATGTGCTAATGAGTATAAGTAGATAATCCAAGGTGTAAATCTCCTCCTTTAGTTGCTCTGTACTGGTGCTAATAAGCCGATTCAATAAACATGTCACTGGATGCTCATGCCACACGTCCTCATTGAAGATCACTCCAAACAAATTGCAATGTTGGAGGTCAAACCAGACAGTACAAATCTTGGACTGATACTAAGTATCGGGGACTGTCTCTCCAGAACATTGTCAGTCTGTCTGTGTGTGCTGGGGGAAAGAGGGGTGTTTAGCCCCGTCAGCAGAGAGGCTCTCGTCCTGTTTCCCTCCCAAGGTGACTCTCTGCTGTTGGCAGGCACAGCCATGAAAACAGCTCCCTAGACTCCCTCTCCCTCTCTGTCTCTCTCTGCCTCACCCACACAGCCGTCATCTTTTAGATACCACTGGGTAATGTGCTTTCATACATTTTTTTTACAGAGGTGTCAAAGCATGTTTTAGTCTTTCCTTTTTTTCTTTTCACTCCATCCTCCTCACTTAATTTCCATAATCACAGGTAGGAATCAAAATGCAAGCAAAGACAACAAAAATCAAGGGCGTACTCATTAAAATTCTCTCCCATGCTCTTGGCCTTGTCTACAGTCAGATTTAGGTGCTGGTTCAGAGCCAACACATTGGCACCTGACCTTTTTCCTCTTTCAGTTCTCATAGTGGAGAGCTTCCACCCACGCAGCGGCACACACACCTCCCACACACCGCTCTCACACACAGGAGGAAAAATTGTACTTTGAGAGCAATCGTCTGTAAATTTGTGTGCTTAGAGACTGCAGGCAGGAAACTACACCATTCTGTATCAACACAACTTCTGTGCGGAGCTCGCAGGTGTGTGACCACCAGTGTGAGTAAATAGGACATTGTCCTGTGACTACAGTGGGTCATCTATTTTGGTACAGGTTAATTCTCTACATGGGAGTAGGTGCGCTAATTTCCTCTGTTTGAGTCCTCCTGTTTCTCTCTCTTCCCCTCTCTCTCTTTGTTAGTGTCTCTCGCTCTCTCTCTCTCTTCCTCTGTTAATTGATTAAGAGGATTCAACCGGCTGCTGCTGCGTTAAGCACAGTCTGCAACCACCAAACACACATGGGCGCACGTAAACAGTCTGACACACCTACTCTAAGATCATCTTGAAACCGACAATGCACACACACTCACACATCTGTTGTTCAGTTGATGTTCCATCGACTTATATTTGTTCCATAATGATTTATATATTCTAAACCGTACTGAACAACCTGAACCCTAAATTCAACCTAAAATCAGATTCCAACCAGCCACAATAAAATGTTAGCAGTGTATGTTTGTGCCACCCATGATCGTTCAATCTGTATGTGTCACATGTACCATAATGACAACATTTATAAGCATGAAACTTCTGGACATTTTTAGGTATTTTGAGCTAAAACATGATATTTTTCTGAACCTTACAATGTGTATTTTGTACCTAAACCTAACCAGACCATAAGCATGGTGTTATCACAACATAACACTGAAAACTGAACTTGAAGAATCATAAAGTTGGCACATAAAGACTATAAGTTTCAACATATCTGTGGTATGCCAAGGCGTACACTGTCAACAATTAGTATGGATATTGGGTTGGTCTAAACCTAAAATTCTGCCTTGTAGGAACTTGCTTTCATCCTGAGATGATGACTGAGTCGTCATTATGTGACAGTATTTTCAGTTACATTTACATATCTTTTGCCCAAAGTTACGTACAAATGAGGTTCGATACAAGCCACGATAGAACGAGGAGCAGCCACGATAAGACTGACGCACACTGACACTTGCCGAAATCCAAAATACTGAAGTTATGTCTTGAAGTGCTTAGAAATCCTCTGTCAGCCAGAATTTGCATTCTGTGATGGGAATCTTTCTCTTAACTAGTGTATAAATCACAATCTGTCGAAGGAGAAACGCTGTACTCCCCGAATCTGCTAGCAAACAAAACACAGAATCAGTCTAGAAATGTTTTCCAGTTCTCATATTCTTATTGTAAAAATGAATGAATGAAACACCTTAAACAAACAAATCTGGCAAATATTATCACCAACATCACATCTCTCAACAATCCTTATGATAACTGGGTTTTAAAGAGAGTATTGTACAAAATAACAGCACCTATAAGAAACACTCTAGTCTTGAAATACCAGGCCAAATACTGAATATCTCTCTGAGTCTCCTTCTAATAAAGTTTCTATACCTCCTACACGGATAAAAAAGAATAACTTCCTCACACCGAGACTGAATTGTTGTCTGCAATATGCTGTAGATTGGAGAATCTGATGTTGTCTGTCTGTCTTCTATCATAGCCAGACTGTATTTCTAATGGGAGAACAGTCATCCACATTAACACACATCCTCAGGCAGCAGCAGCATCCTGATAACCTTGCACAACCCGGCAACTCCAGCACCAGTCAAAAACTCCTCTTCACTCCTCCACAGACAAACACACACACATGATGAGAATTACACCTTAAATAACCTTCACAGTCCAATCTAACCCCGAAGCCCAAATTGCAGGGTGACATGATTAAAGTTGTTCCCGTCCACAGCGTTCTTACCTTTGTGACAGTCATGCAGAATCAGTGGGTGAGGAGCAGGCCAGTGTCCCCTTCAAGCAGAGAGCAGCGCCGCAGGAGTGGCAGAGTGATGAGGAGGAGAGGAGGGCAGCTCTGCTGAATATGCAGAGAGAGGGAGAGAGGAGGAGGGACAGACAGGTTAGTGTGTCTGGCTCACTAAGTACGGAGGGGCTGATTGCTGCTGCAGTGAAGTAATGGCTGGCAGCCGGCGTGCGGTTGGTTACTACAACAGGGAAAAGCTCCTCGCTAGGATACACCCCTCCCACCTCCGTCAAGAACTGCTCACACGCAAACACACACACACACGCAATGTGATGATGCCCTCAAAGTCTGGCTGCCCGACTCTCTCACTCTCTGTCGCTCGCAATATGATTAGTGATGGGCTAATACAGCTTATTGATGACCAGTCAGGCACGGCTGCAGGAGGAGGCGGGAGCAGTGCTGCCTGGGACAGGAGAGGAGAGGACTGCAGAAACTGAGAGAGAAAGGGAGGGAGGGGGGGAGAGAGAGAGGAGGGAGGGAGTTGGACGTTGTGTCGCAGTCTGCTACTCAGGCATGGAGCTGGCTGCACGTCATCTGGTGTGTGTGAATGTGTGTGCGTGTGTCCTCGTGTGTGAGTGACACACACGTTGATGGGAAGAGACAAGGACATTTTTTGATTTCTGCACCGAGTTACCTCTACACCACACGGAATAGAGTTATTTCTCTTTATGGAAACGATATAAGAAATCTAGGAACGTGCACATGGACAGACACAAGATCACAGAGCGCTGTGCTTATGAGGACTCATTTGTTTACCTCTACATGTCTCACCGTCAGCCTCTGCCCGTGTCCTTTAATTTCACACTAAACCAAGGCAGAGCAAAAACTCATAGCTCAATCTGTGGAATTAAATTCTAATCATTCCATATTGCACTTATTTTTAGGAATTCTGTATCCTAAATTAGATTAAATTAGATTCAACTTTATTGTCACTGTGCACAGTACAAGTACAGAGACAATGAAATGCAGTTAGCATCTAACCAGAAGTGCAAAAAGAAGCAATAAAGTGCAAGTGTGTTCAGAATAAATAGTGCAGCAGATTATAGACAGATTTACAGTATTTACAGTATATAAACAGCGTGTAAGTAGGTCAAATCAATTGAGATCAATGAACAAAAATAACAATTCATGGATAGTCAAGGGAAGTTTCATGGTTCATAAACCATTTCTGGAGCATCACAGCATCGCAGCATCTCCAAAACAACTGAAGTAGATGGAAACTGATGGAAAAAACATTAAATGATTCCATACAGCTGGTCTGGATAACTCCAAGCCCAAATTAAATTCAAAAGACATGAGTTGAGCTTGTGCAGCACAGAAGGAGTCTGCGCTAACACTTTTAGCTAAATAAAGCTTTCGGACAATCTTTATGGGGCTATTTTATGTTTGTTTTTTTATGCTGTTTTCTAAAGTCCCCATTTACCTCAGTTGTTTAGGATATTTCTGTTTTGCTGTGGAGCTCCAGAAATATTTTGCGTACTATGAAACTTTGCCTAACTTCATCACTTTATAGTACTGATGCTGGTGCAAATTAAAATTGTGCACCTATGTTCTTACTCTTGACCCTCTAATGTTAAATTGAAATGTTCCTATAAGTCTTGGATCCAATACTCTCTTAAAAACAACATCATCAGCTATTATAACTCTTAATTTTCACAAGTTTTGTCTGAGTGAAACAAGATTTACTGAAATGATAATCACAATCACAAAACATCCTTAATAATGTCATGATACTTGTACATTGATTCTAATGCTACACGCTGAGATCTACGTCCTCTTCCCCTTCTAATCTTTAACTCAAAGACACTCCAAATAAATATCTCAAAGAAATCAGAAATGCTGTGACATGTTCAGTTTGGAGTACTTCATGTTTTCCTGCTGAGGATGAGAGTAAAGCAGCACAAAGGCGCCTGCACTCACAGAGCAACACATCTCTGTCATACTAATTGTGTAAAGAGAGGGATGCTAGAGACAAGCCAAGATTCCAACTCAGTTACCATGGCTTAACTTCCCGTAGCTGTGTGAGACTCTTCTCCAGTGGCTGCAGCCCACAATACTGGCTTTGTTCTGTGCCTCCTAATGTACGTTCACGTATGCGAGCGTGTACTGTAAGTGTCTGCGCATGCTGCAGTGAAGGTCAGGAGGACAAAGACAGAAGGAGCCCGGACTGAGTCACCTGAGAGAAGCTGTCCATCGCAGGCAGGTCATGATGGTTTTGGGTCTTCCCATGTTGTTAGTGAATGATCACTCTGCTCCTCATTCTCAGTCTTTAAGAGCCTCATCTAAGAGCTCCACTCTCAGCATTTCCTGTCGAGAACAATAGTATTTCCTGTGTTAGGAGTAGAGGGAGAGGGTCTTCAAAATCTATATGAGGATATGTGGTCTGTTGCCAAAGTGAAGCAATGATAGCACTTAGTTGTGCACAATAAGCATGTATTGTTGCTCTTATGACAGGTTGCTCTGCATTGTAAGAAACACATAAAGGTTGTTAAAATAAATGTATTGACAGTCATGTGAAAAGCATTTTCGATAAATCCTCATGAAGTTTGGAATTACAGACTATTTGAATGAATAGAACACAAGCTAGTTTGTTCTATAACGACCAGGTGTGACATTTACATGTTGTGCCATTGAAGTTAAATTTTCCAGGATGTTGGAAGTACGTAATTGTCCAGTTCACATCATGAAAAGGTGTTGGAAACAGACACCATCCACTGGGTGGAGGTGGCAAATACAGGAACCTCCCGACCAGAGAATGTCTCACATGTTCCACCAGACCTCTGCATGCTCCTATTAAAAGAAAATGGAGGAGGGAGGAGAAGAACTTTTCTTTTTTTTCAAATGCATTGATGTCAACAAGCCTCATTTTAAAATAAGGAATGATAAACACGAGAGGCCACCGTCTGGCTTGGCTGTAGGCTTTAAATCCTCAATTCTTTTCTGTTCCAGTAAATTATATGGAGTCTGTTTTGCATTAGGAGTTTCATTTCCCTGTTGTTTACTATTCTGACTCTCTGACAGCTGTGTGACCTGCAGGACTCCACCATATTTAACAGTGTGCTGCCATCTTGTGGGGAAATCATGTAATTAGTCGTTTGGCTCAAATATGGCTAACGGATTTTAATATTCCTCCTTTCTCAAGACCTCTGGAAGACTTTTTTGCAAAACGTAAAGCAAGGGGATTTATGGTCTCAGGTGTACATTTTATAACTAATTAACTTTATAATTAGCAGATTTTGTTAATTTTTTTGTCTCAATGATTTTCATTAAAAGCTCTTAAATCAATATAAATCACTGAATATAAAATTGATTAATCAAAACCAGTTAAATGTAAACGTCGGTGCTTTTTATTCAGAACAGTTTTCAGTCTACTTGTATCTGTTTACAGTCAGACCTGCCACATCCAATATGGCGGCGACGTCGACGTACGATCCAGCGACTCGATGCGGCGCCGACGTGTATGTGATGTGTATGTGTGTACCTGCAACAGGTGTGATGGCCGCCGGTGAAGCAGTGGGGAAACCCCAATTAACAGCTTGGAAGGTACCAGGTGAGGTTTTTCACACCTTGGCAGCAATTTAAATCTAACAACAATTATGTATCTGTATGTAAATCCCCGCTGTTGACAGTGATGTGGCAGTGTCCGGTTGTGTTTATATACTAAGAGTAGCTTAACCCTGAAAGTAAAGTATACTGTATCTTGGTCATAGATGGTGTGTTTGCCACTAATAACTACATTCATTCACAATCACTACAGTTGACGTTAAAGTTCGCTTTTTGGCTAATTTACAGCCGAGGTCAACTGACCAGTCCATCAAGCTAGCTACCTGACGAAACAAGCTAAGCTAATGTCACTCTACTTTTAGCTAACTACATTTATAGAGCTTTCATTATCAGTCCATTATGATGATTATTTCCTACCTGAAATAATTAGTTATTTTTGATTATATATGTCTAAAGAAGTAAGGCTAGTTGTCCATTTTGATAGATATTTCCTACCTTGCAGAATGAGCTAGCTAACGGTATATTACCAACTGTCTCGGGGTGGTCAAACAAACATGGCGTCCCTTCCTGTTTGCCCCGTAGGACCTTATTAGTGCAAAACTGTGTGCGGCAGTGAAGGAAGAGAGACAAATCCTGTTTTGATCTTGCTTGAATTATGCCATGAACTGTACATATGATGTTTGACAATTTAAAAGATACTTCTTCGAATCAAGACAGTCGCAGTTTGTCGAAAATAAATAAAATTCCATGTAATTTTGTGTTAAACCGCTCGGTGAACGTCATCCTCACCTCAACACCATCACCAACACCAACATGGCCACCAACCCTGCACAGAAAAGGTACTGAAAAAGATGAAAATCAGAATAACTGCTCATATTGACAACTGCAGTTATGTGAAAGGGGAGTTCATCAGTTTTGTGAGCTGCTCACATACAGGAGCAGCTGTACAATGTTTTTTGTGACCATTCAACATATTTGAAACGTATTTTCACAATCTTTTATATAGTTTTTTGACAAACTGCGACTTTATTGACTTGGAAAATGAACTTTTAAAATGACAAATATTATATGTGTGGTTCCTGGCGCAATTCAATGGGTTTGAACAATTATTTGTGTCTCTCCATTCACTACCATACAAAGTGTATCTGAAATAAGATCCCATGACATGGTGATAGAAGCTTCTTCAACAATCCAATAATACCTTCAAAACAAAAAGGAGGAGTCTTGTCTGTCTTTGCTTAAGGTTTGCCCTGATCATTAACCATCAACGCAAAAGTCTTTAATGTACAAACATTTATTACAAGAGAAGCATAAACTAGAAAACATGCCATCTTTTCTCTCCTGTACTAATATTCACTTAACTGGTATTTCATTTGTTAAGCTAGCTAGCTAACAAGCTAAGCCACAAAAGATGAGATATTATTTCAGCCATAGCCTCTCTTAACTATCTTCTAACTATCTTAAGCTTTAATGGCAATCAACCATGACTTGATTTTTATCAATGCATCTTACAACAGGGTCTCATATATTAGATTACAGAAAAAAATATTCTTATCCCAGTAAATCAGGAAGAATTGTATGCAGTTGCTTGTTAAGATTAATGTCCAAAAGTTAGGCTGCCAGACAGTCCAGGGCCTTTTCTGAATTGGCTGCCAAATAAATTGTCACTTTGCCAATCCATACTTACAGATTTATGAAGATTATACAGTCATCACTTAGCTACCTCTTAGGCTGGTTTGGCAAACCTTTCCCAGATAAACAATGGTCTGGAGTCAACAGCTGAAAGCTTGTAATTGTCTGCGTATAATGGCTGTCAAACATTGTTGACTCTGTTTACAGGATGGTTTATTATGCTTGACAGTGTGAGGACTTTAATAAGTGCCAAACATGCTGAGTAATATGAATACTTACTTGAACAGTAAATGTAAATGTCTCTTATGTGTTCAACAAGAATGTGTCACTTCATCATTTACTGCATTGTCACATGTTCATGTCCAGCTCCTCACAATGTGCATGAACACATTGTAGAGAGCAGCTTGTGACAGTTGCAGCAGTTGGCAACAATAAGATGTGTAGTTAGATTGGTAGTAATCTGAATCTCTGCCTGCAGGCCTCACATTTCGTAATATATTTGTACATGGAATCCATTCATTATTTTATTCATCCCCTTCATGCACATCAGTACTCAGTGGAATCCCTCATGATTCACTCTGAAGTGGCGGCCAGTATTATTCTGTAAGCCATTATTTAATCAATCCACTCAGCAGATGACTGTTAGAAAAGACAAAACAGATGAATCAGATGAAACCAGCCACTGTCTCTTGCTGACTACCTCTCATAGAAAACTGGCAAGGCTGTGCAAACCACTAGAAAAATCAGAAATCTCTCGTAGAGATACCCGAGCTTTGGCCCCTCAGCTGACTCACCATTCAGAAACCACATTGTACCAGCAGTCCATCGGATGACTAATCTTGCAGACCAAAGGCTGCTTTCATAGGCAGCTTAAAAACTGCAATGTAAAAACAATTTTATGCTTGAGGTGAAGCTCTCATATCAGGCTGAAGCAGTCGATCCAGCACCACAGAAACATTTCCAGTGACTAATGTTTTGTTTGTGTGGTGCTGCAATTATCACAGTCTTTTAAATAGTTGATTAATCTGTAGATT
Organism: Spondyliosoma cantharus; assembly: GCA_900302685.1. Taxonomy (NCBI): domain Eukaryota; kingdom Metazoa; phylum Chordata; class Actinopteri; order Spariformes; family Sparidae; genus Spondyliosoma; species Spondyliosoma cantharus. The sequence continues at coordinate 17,669 of OMLP01006990.1, read as the reverse complement.
ATTTTCTTGAACTCCAGTTGTCTGATCTGTGAAATGTCAGAAAATGGTGAAAACTGTCGATAATTGTGTCCCAAGATGACATCGTCAAATGTCCGGTTTGATCCACAACCCAAATAATCACATTTAAGAAGCTGGAGTCAGAGAATTATTCAACGTCATTAATCCATTTTCAAAACAGTTGCCAATTTTTCTAATAGTTGACATCTAATCTGCAACTCTACAAATGTCATAAACGTCATAAATCAGCACAAAGTACGTTATGTACACGTTATGTATCTTCAGTTCTTTATCTGTCAAAAAGGAGTCGATCTGCAACCATCACTTGATTAATTGATTAGTTGATCAAAAGAAATGTTAAAACATTTGCCTGTTCAAGGAACTGCTCATCTGTGAGACTGAATATTAATCGTGAAAATGATCGGCAGATTAATTGATCATGAAAAAAAAGATTTATGTGTATATGGGTTGATGTAAGTTTGTTTAATCAGTGAATAATCTCCTCAGCTGTTGTTAGAGCTGCCTCTGTGGGCTGGAGAAAACCCTGACTACAAATCTATGAATCTGTTGTTCACCAGCAGTTGTCGTAGCAACAAATCCTCAGCACAAAGTCTTCAGCAGCTACAGTGTGTTAAAACATTACAACAGATTAACATGAAACACAACAAAGCGTGTCCTGGAATGAGTCCCGTCCACAGGTGGCGCTGTGCGTCTGAGTCCTGAACTAACACACATCCTGCACTTATAATTTGCTCCGTCACTCATTTCTTCTCATGTTTCTGCTGTAGTGGCGAGCTGACAGCAGAGGGAGGGAGAGAGATGAGAATGAAGGAGGAGGACGAAGACGATGCAACAAAGGTATGTGGTCTGACTTTAATCCAGAGCTACAGCATATGGCGTGCACCAAAACCATCCCAACCACCAGAATGGTTAAACTCTTATTGAGAGTTCCCCCCATTACTACCCCCAGCTCCCTCTCTCACTCTCTCCTTCCTACCCTGACTGAGCCCCCCCTCCGGATCCTTTAACACTGGCCCACCGCATGATTTCCCCTCACAGAAATTGTTGCTCTAGTGGAACATTTAATGCACAGGGGCTCGAATTTCGGCTTCCACGGTGCACAGCACAGTGTTCCAGCCAGCCGCAGTCTGCACACAAACCACTTCCTCTATCTGAAGCAATGTGAAGAAGAAGAAGAAGAAGAAGAGGAGGGAAGGGAAGGGAAGGGGCAAACAGGACCGTGAAGCAATGGAAAGAGGCAACAAAAGCAGCTGATAGAGGTCATCAGAAATAGGAAGTGCAAGAGCAAGTGATTGAGGTTCTAATCATCAGCCTGGTGTATTTCCTAGAAGCGCACACTGGTGGGTCCTCACGAGTGAGTGCCTCTTTGTGTGGAGGATGCATTGCTCAACCATGAGTAGACAATTCCACAGTTTATACACTCAACGCACAAATGTATTCCTCCAGTCTTGCCTTCTCTTCCAGTCATTTTCCACCGGTTTTAAATGCATCCAAGTCTCCTCTTTCCCTTCCCAGAACCTCTCATTTGGTCTATTTTTTCACCTGCGGGTCATCGGGGCAGATTTAGGGAGTCACGGTCCCTCTCAGCCTCTCACCAGAACCTCATTCATGTCAGAGTCAAGGAGATGCTTCTGAACTTGATGCTCTCATTATTTAGTTTTAAAAATATTTCACATCCTCCCTTCCTGCTTTTTAAAATGGCCTTAGTAACCGTGATGATGAGATATAAATAGATTTATAAAGGTAGTGGATAATGGCATTCAGGAGTGAGGTATTCTGTATCAGTGATTTAGCGTTTAGTGCTTCCCCCGTTTGGAAAAAGCCCCAAACTGAGTCACCAGACACACGTATACGTTCTTCCTTTCTTTATTTCACTCTCTTTTTCACCGTGTATCCGTCTCTTTTCGTCTGTCATTCTTCCTTTCTTTATTTCACTCTCTTTTTCACACATTCACCACACACAGTCTGGAAAACAACACACTCACATTAAGTCAATGACAGCAGTACAAAGGCCTGACATGTGGTAGCAGTTAGCCAGACCTTTGGAATCCAATAGACCCAAAATAAAGAAAAAATACTGGAAACACGGCAAACAACTTCTCATCACGTACATATTTGACAGGAGAAGGACGTAACTTTTGCCCCATATGCTTCGTTGAGCTCTGACACAAATTTTTCCTCTTTATTATAAGACATGAGCAGAAAGAGAAAAACAAAACTGCCACTCTTCTCTAGCTCGCTCATTTTCTCCTTACAATAGCCGGAGATTGGTATTTGGTTCTCATAAAAGTCGGTAAGCAACAGGAAAACACATTCAACATTTATGATTCTCAGGGGATCGTTCACTGAACTGATTGAGTCAGTCAGTTTGGCAGAAGCTGTGCATTTAAATATTCCTCTGGTCAGCTCCGTCCCTACCAATGAACATGAAGTGCCTTTTATGTTCATTTGGTCTCCATTTGGGGCCAAGTTAAAGGGCGCCACATTTGACAAATTTCTGACATGTTTCTTTATATTCTGTGGCTCTTCTGTATTCTATATGCTGCTCCATAGAGATGCTGAGGCAAATAGATACATACCTCCCACAGATCTGATTTTTGTAGGAGTCTCCCTGTTTCTCCAAGCCCCCAGGAACAGTGGCAGGCTTTGAAGCCAACTGTCGTAGTGACCAAACCATGTAATTACAGCATGACGTGATGCGCTGGGGCCCAAAAAAACTTTTTCCCATGAGCTTACACTGTGAAAGAAACACCAATAAAACAGTGGATCAGAAGAATTAATTCATTTTACTCCCATTCAAGTTAGCTGGTCGTTAAACTGGAAGTTAGCCGTCTCAGTCAGCAGAAGCTTCTAGTGTGGATGCTCTACGGGCCCCAAACCCAAATTTTATACCCGGAAAGTGGCTTCATGAACCGCTGAGCAGCTTTCATAGGAATGAACGGCACTCCGTCTGTGATGCTGTGTCCAGATTTTCGAATCGAAAGGCCATTTTTCAGTTTCTGTGTGGGATGTATGTCGTGGAACCTGGCAAACCATGAAGCAGAGGTCAGTGAGCCACGTGAAACAATTCTGCCTGTCTCGTCACTGCGCTCGCTCAAGCCGCTGCTGCCGCTCAGTTTATCACTGAATATGGATGAAACGGTTCCCAGAAGAGGAAATAAGCTTCCAAATTTCACTCGACCTTTTGCAAGACCTTTCCATTTTTGACATTTATCTCCTGTCTCACTTGCTCATCCTCTTTCTTCACCCTGCTGACATCCTGTTTCATTTCATCCTCCCTTGTCTTCCTTTTGAGGGTCTACCTTGCAACGATTGCCCCTCAACACACACACTCTGTCAAAATGTTTGCACTTGAAGAGAGAATAACTATAAAATCATTTATAAATCACATTTAAATCCACCCTCTCAGTCCAGAAACACATGTATGATGGAACTTTCTTGCGTCTTTTTCTGTCTAAGCTCATCTGAGCATGGTGCTTTCGCTCCTTTGTTGAGTTGATGGTGTAACAAAAACAGTAGTGCCCTTAATGCTGTTGTGTGGTCTTCTTATCTCAAAAGTGGTAACTACACGCAGGCTAGGGTCCTAGTCCAACACTAAGTCAGATGCTCTTTCTTCAATTAATGAAGCTCCCGTCATTGCTTACACAGCTTTTTTGGCGAGCCTGAAGTTTTCACTCGAGGCTTTTCCTTAACAGGCTACGGCTTATCATAAAAGCAGTGGAATGCTATTGAACCTTCTGCAGAAGTCTGCATCTCTTTCCAGTGTACTCCCAAAAGTGAAAACATAGACTCTTGAATCATGTTTGCCTACGCTTGCGGGTCAGAAAGTCGAGGCAGTCACTTGGAACTCAAACATTTCCAGAGAAAAGGCATTGTCTTCTTTTTAATAAGAAAAAACAACTTCTGGGTGGTTCAGGAATCAAAGGCTTCGCTGTGATTTTAAAGGATTTCTTACAATTTTGTAAATGTGTGTCTCTTGTGCTCTTTGTCTCATGCTGTCTGGTCTGTTGTTGCATTGTTTATATCAGACAAATGCCTGAATCCTAACTGCCGGGGATTGACTGCGTTCCAACTTTCGCTCTGATTGTGTTTGAGTTGGTGATCAAACTTGGAATGCATGCGAGGTCTGATTAGTGACAGCCGTCTCTAACCAGTGACATGTTGCTACCACATGGAACTAGTGACACAGTGTTGTTCAAACTGGGTATTTGCCTTGATTTATTATGACGTGAAGCAATTTACATGCAATTTCCCAGGACAGTGGTATTGGATTATTTCAAGGGAAGACTCAAAGATATCACAAAGATATTACACAATCATAACATTGCCCCAGGGGGTGTACTCCTTTAATAAACCATTATGTAGATTGTTCTTATGGATTTATTATGATTTTATATGTGCAGGAGGACATGGGCATTAAGATATATCAGGGGATTTCTGTGATAATATTCTTGATGTTATGTTAAAATGCTGTCGAAATAGCTGTCGAGCTCTCCTTGCAGGACGTTTGGCTCTTCTTGTACCCAACTGGGAGCTTCTGCTCGAGGTGGGTGTAATAGGTTTGCAGACTTCTTGCACTTCTTACGTTTTACTGCAGTTTGTTTTACATCTGTAGCCAAACCAGGTAGACACTTCTGACATCACTCCCATCACTACTACTGTAGGGTTGGTGGTATTGTTAGTTTTTCTTGAAATGTCAGGGCTTTAATAGTAATGATTGGTTGCTCACTGATCAGGCGAGGGGTAAACAGAATTAAACACTGAGTTGATGATGAAAGTACCTCTGTTTTCCTCTCTGTTGAGACTTGGACTCACAAGAAAATGGGGGCAAGTAAAGATGTTTATGAGCTGATGTGTAAGCTAAGATTTGAGTTAGAAGAGTTCACATTTTTGATATGCAAGAATGTTTGTTTCTTTGCATCTATGACTCACTGTTCTGATTATTTACTCTTAAATAAAGATTAAACATGACAATTAACGTTCACCTTTTTGCTTGACAACCCCTGATAAATGTTCAGGGGTTATAAACTGTTTGTTTAGAGGCAAGTAAAAGATGACTTCTGGGAAAAACAGCTCTGATCCATCTGCCCGACCGAAAAAAACATTCAACCCTGCATGCTTTCAAAATGTCCTGTCAAATTTCCTGTGATCTGACGACTAAATACAAAGTTGAAATGCGCTAGGCTTCCTTCCTAACCTGTTAAATGAGAAAAAGCTGCTCGTTGGTTTGGAGAGTGTGATGTTCAATAACCATAACAGATAATAAGAGTTTGTTTTGTCTTTGGGACGAAAATAGTCCGTCTGCAATCTGCTTGCCTTATGAGGGTGTAGACGTCCCTCTCTAATGCATCATCATGTCGCAGTCGTATACTCAGTCACATCTGCGTGGAAACAGCTGGTGTTGGGAGCAAGTGTTTGAAGCTGTGAGAGAGAATACAACCACACTAATTAGGTGAGAGGCCAGCCAGCATTTCTTCCATGCTTGAAGACCAAAAACAATAATTTAATTGTCCTAATCTGTGGGTTTGAAACAGACTGACTCATTCTGCATCCAAGTTCTGTTTATCTGATGAGACAGGAACAGATGCTGATGAACTGTAAATGATGAAAAAAGTGATTTTCTCAAGACATCTGAAGGTTCGTGACCAGTGTTATACAAGCTGAAGGAACACTATGGAATTGAAGTGATGTTTGTAACCGCAAGTCTTCAGATATAGAGTGAACTCAATGTTCATAAACTGTGTAATAGAACAGGGGAGTTCCAGCTGTCAACATCTACAGGGGGCTTATTTACCTGTGCCCGACGGAGGAAAGACGCTCAGCAGGCAGGGACCCTGTGCAGCTCCGGACCCTGCTCCTGGAGTCGTGCCATCCTCTACCTATAAATCACATAGCAGTAGGGTTCGTTGGAGAGGTTTAAAAGTCTTGAGTTGGTATTTCCAGCTAAACAATTCATTCCTGGACACCAGCTGTTTGGCAGAGTAAAAATGGGGCTCTGGCCAGCTATATATCTTGGTGGTTTTTGGTAAAGGTGGCTGTGCTTTTTTTTTTTTTCCATAGCTCACATTTCAGGCTTTGTGGCGGATGGTATATGATGTTCATTATATGTTAAATTAAGTTTTATCTGATGTCTAATCGCACAATTCAATCTAGGCCTGTTCAAATGTCTCTAAATGTATCACAGTTTACGTAATGTGTGACTTTTATCAGTTAGAAAACATTTGATATATCATTTTTTACAAATCTATCTTTAATCTCTCTTTCTTCACAACACTCATTACTTCACAAGTTCTGTCAGAAGTCTGCTTTTGATTCAGTCTGGGCTTTGCACACATGTAATGTTTTAATTGTTGATAATAAAATGTGTTTGTTCCTTAGAACATTTGTTGACCAGAGACACCAAACCCTTAATTAAATTTGTGCTATGATTTATTCCAATGCAACACATTTTCAACCTCATACAAGCATGTGTTAGACACTGAGGAGCGGCAGGTTGTCTCAATATAAAACCAGGCACGCAGACGTGACATGTGGGCACAGACCAGTGTTTGGGCTCCAGATGCACAAATACAGTCCTGGACTCTTTGTACAAGTTGCTGCCTTATTGAATTGTCCTTTGAGACTTTGGAGGCAGGGATGGAACGGGCAGTGGCTGATCTCTCCCCTCATCTCTCAATGTAATCATAATTAAACAAATGGCAGAGTACAACCCCCTCACAATGCAGGAAATGAGGGATATTCAGGACAGACAAGGCAAACCAAGACTCATCCTACCAGTCTGGGGACCCGTTCACCTTCAGGCCACAAGCCCACTTGTCTAACCATTAGGCCATTTCTTCCCCCATTCACATTTCAAATGTTCCCCCAGTGTACAGGAGCCTGGCTGACCAAAGGGCAAGGCCTCTGATGGCGAGAGGCTTCTTGCACCAGACCTAAATGTTTGGTCTTTTATCGACCGCCTCTCATATCACACATAATAAAGTAAGTGACACAGGACTCGTGCACAAAATATAAAACCCAATGTTCACTCCTGTCCCTTAGAAATTGTTGAATTTTGATTAAACTGGCCATGTTGACTGCAAGGAGGATGAACTGCTGAAAACTGAATTATGTTAATATTTTTTCTACTTAAAATCAGAATAATATATGTGTTTCCATCTATGCACGGAGAACAGTTTGAATACTGTTGAGGTAATCACCTTTCCTCTCCGCTTAGTTCTTTTTAAATCTCAACCTAAGCATTGAAAGCAGGTTGTGCTCCCTGCGAGGCCTCCACTCTGTTCTTGGCAGATCCTTTCAAACACAATGTACAGCACAAACTATGACTGGATTAGAACCCATTTAGGGCAGACACCTTCTGCTCGCCAAATTAAACAGTTATTTGAAAAATACAAACATAGTTAGGGAAACTAAATCTGTCTTCTCCTGTGCAAATGAACTGCCAAGGCTGATATGAAAATAAACAGAAGATTTAAGCTCTCATTGGAACAGTAGCTGCCAGGGTGTAGAACAACATTAAATACGTTGCACGTAGACTTTCCCTTTGGAAACATCACACCACAAGATGTGTTGCATTAACCGTTGCTGTGTTGTCATAAGGATTGCATTTACAAAGTCTGTGCGAGGGACTTAACTTGGTGTTTGAGTGGTCAACCTGCAACAGACAATTGCGTATAAGCTTCGTGAAACCTAATAATTACAAGCAGAAAATTGTAGACAGTTTGGTTTTCCGTTGAGATCCAAGAGAAGAAAAAAGCCTACTGTAGTACAATTTTTCCATCTGCCTCACAATGAATGTTAATCCAAATGCAATGAAACAGGAGTGTGTGTTCTCCCATGATGGAGATATGACGGAGGCAGACGTTTATGTTAGACCACAGGACGGCATGACCTCAGCCTCCGTGTGAAGACCTCTGGGTTTTGAGTTGCCTGATTGAATATAGGAATGTGGTGAGTGATCGTAATTCATGTTTTATATGTTTTTGTGTGTATTTCCTGGAAAGTTACACAACTGCGAGAATAAGACCTGATTGTCTATTATATGTGTATGACTGTCTCATATTAGGTGCTATATTGTATCCATTATTCGGAGGCAGACTGAGAGAAATCCCTACTGACATGTAGCGCATTACTACGTCCATGGAAGTAATTTCATATGAGCAGCAAGGCTTTGTGTTTAAGCTGGGTGTCGAGAGACACGGCTTTGCCCTGAATCTGGATGTGTGAGCTTTTGCAGCATTCAAGTGTCGTCCATCTTGTGGCGTGTGGCTTTAGTTTCCACATTAGTCTATTTCCCACTATTGCTACTGGCACAGCTTAACCTGCACAATGCTCTGCCAGAGATCTGGAAAAGTTAGAATGACTCACTTGAGCTCAGACAGAAACGTTTACTTCTATCATTCTCTGTATGTGGCTCTTTAATATGTTCATTTTAATACACAATATACAGAGATTTTCCATTGGTATTAAACTAGTAATGAGATTGTATCAGTTTCTGAGTAGTTGATTTACTCTTTGGGAATTCATGCACTGGACGTGGTAATGTGGTGCAAGCTAACTTGCGTTTCAGAACCACTGGTAGATTCATGGTTCTTGTGATTATTTCCCGTTTAAAGTAAAAAAAAATAAAATGGATCTCCATGTTGGATCCAGCAGCAGTAGATGACTGAAGAGCAGTAACATGCCAAATCTCAGAGACGCTGAGCAAGATCCTCTGAGACTGATGAATTTACATCCCAACACAAACTATTAAGTGGCTAATAACACGGTGCTGTCGATGCTTCTGCCAAAGTTTTGATTCCTCAGCTGTTCTGTCAACACGATAAGTACTGTAGTGATGTTTATGTTTTAGATATCAATTGACTTCAAATGTCAAATTGAGAAGAAAAATAAAGTTCCATCCAACAAGGCTGAGTCTGTCTGTTGTTATACAGTCAGTCCTCACCAGACAAACAACCGCTTTTGTCATCTGTGCAAGCAGCTCATTAAATTCCATTTTTAAATTTATTGTGAGGCGCTGACCTCCACTGGCCTTTGTAATTATGACAGGAGCAAAGGAGGAAGTCGAGGATGTAGATCAGGGGTACTCAAATACAAATCTTAAAGGGCCACAAAGATTTTTTTCAATGACTCCATGTATTGAGGTCGGTCAGGCCACATGCAATAATACTGTAATATTCAAAACAAAATGTCTGTTTCATTCAAAAGGACAACAAAAATACAAACTAAAATAAAATGTCATTTCCATTTTGACATAAATTAAAATACATGGTTGAATATTTCCTCTGTTTGTTTGCCTTCAAACATTGTGCCCATCACTTCAGTCATGCATTATTTTATTATTTCTACATCTGAGAATGGCTTCTTGTGCTTACCCACAATCCACACCACTCTAAGTGAGCTTTTTGTTGTTGTGTCATAGATGTGACAGGAATCCTGCTTGCAGCTTGATATGACGATTTCAGTGCATTTATTTTTGTTGTTCTTACCTCTGAATTTTGAGGAAATATCTCTTCTATGCTTCGTCTCATAATGCCGTTTCAAACTGGAAATCTTCATCACAGCTATAGTCTCCTGGCATATTAAGCACATGGGTCTTGTGCTGGTTGGAGGAAGAATGAGTCCATTCTTCTTGAATTCTTTTCACTGTCCACTTTTCTTTTAGCAGTGAACTTGGAACACGCCATTTTCGTGCAATCTAGGCTCCTACAGCCGGCAAAATGTCAAATGTGAATTGCTCCTAAAAATTGCACTCGCAGCAGTGAGTGACCTTACTGTCTGTGTATCATTGGCATGGAGACAAGTCCCGGTATACACGTGCTGACCCAACCAAAACACATAGTGAAGGAATAACAGGGGGCCACAAATAGGAGGCCACCTATTGAGGACCACTGCTCTAGATAGTGTACGCCTTTTGGCAAAAGATAGCTGCCAGTCTGGAAACCTTGTTGATGTGAGAGCCAGAAAACTGATGCAAATAAACTAATACACTAAACTTCTCCTGAGTGATGAGGGGAGCTACAGCTAACAAGAAATTAATTTAAGTTGCAATTAGTGCTGCACGATATTGGAAAAAAATGACGATTCATCATTACTGAGACTGAATTAGTCGAACTTATGTTTCTTATTAAGTAATTCAGATTGTAGTAAGGAGTAGTATTTACATTTTTTTCCTCAAGTGGAATTAATACATTTTGGTGCCTCTGCAACACAGCATTTGCAACATGGCTACTGCTAGCAGCCTGGCTACTGCACAAAAACAACCGTAAAAAAAACCCAATCCAACCTCAAAACCCTGATTGTATTGCCATGAAAAGGCAAAGAAACTCAGAACCAGTAGGCAGATTTTGTTGCTTACTGATGTAGTAGAAAGAATGCTGTTTTTTAACTGTCTTAAGTCCTGGTGCTGAAAAGGCCTTTGATTGGCTGGAATGGGAATCATTTTGGGAGGTCTGGTGATGTTTTCAGATTTTCAGGTTCCAACTAATTCAATCAATATATGAACCCATCTGCTATAGTAAACACAAATGATGTTATATCAGCCAAGATTACGGTATGATGCCCTTGACAGGGCTGTCCACTTAGCCCTTTCCTTTTTCCTTATCACTAGAGCCCCTTGCTCATGCTATTCGTCTTCATCCAACTATCCACTTATTCTATATTGTTGTATGTTGGCGACATATTGTTGTATGTCAAGAAAAGCTTCCATCTGTATAACTCATGTATTAGTCACCTTTGAACAATGTAACTCTCTATCCAGCTGTAAAATGAATTAGACAAAATCAGCATTATGCAATATTCATATACAGTAGACATATCTCACTCAAAGGAAAGGCTATCTCGTAAAACAGTTATCATCCTCCTATTACTGCTCCCAAAAAGTTGCTGACCTTGCGCTGGAAACTTCCACATAAAGACTCAAAAGCTCATTTGATCATTACTCATGTTGACAAAATCAATATGGAGTTATCAGTCAGAAGAATGCACAGGGCCAGAGCTGGTACTGTCTCAATATGAAAAACTATGGCAGATAAAATCAAAAAATTGCAGTAATGCTTTTATTGGTATTAAATTGTTCATTTCAGTATATTGTAATTGTTGCGTGGAGATCTTTGAGCATTGGGTGGGGACGTCAGGTATGGTTTTGTTGTATTTAACATTGTTGAATAAAAATGTTTCAGTAAAAGGTTAGTCACCAAAAACGTCTTGGTAGTAAGGGGAAACATATCAATGCAGGATCAGACCCAACAAGCAGCGCACTCCCTCAAGTGTAATGGTTCTGCTTCTACAGTTATTCCAGTTGTTCCACCGTTAGTCAGGAATAGTAAATAGTGAAAACAATGCCTCTTCCTGTTTTGTGCAGGGGCAGACACATTTCCTTTGTGTCATTATTCCACCTTTGTTTTTATGGGAAAGAATTCAGCCCAGTCGCAGACCAAGTAAAGCAAGGTTTACAGAACAAATCTAATCTTGGATGGTGTTTTTTTTTCTGCAGCCATTGCGTGTGTATAATGATCTATTATATTGACTTCAGTACAAATATTGTAATTGAAACATAATTGCCTTGGATGATGGTTGTTGTGTAAAATGGGTATTACAGTATTACTGATTGAAAACCCTAAGCACTTCCCCCAGATTTACTATTGTCTTATTGGGCAATGGGACGATACAATTTGCAGTACTTAATGGCCTTTAAAAACTGTAACATATAGGACTACATTTAAGAGGCTGAACCAAAACAACATAGCACTGTTATATGGTATTTTTCATAGCTATAAGTGTTTATGAAGACCTGAGCCTTAAGTTAAAATGGAGAGCAGAATGTGTGGGTGTGGATAATCTGCACCAGATGATTTTGTAGTTTGCAGCTGCACATATGTGGGGGGTGGGGGTTAACCAAACTGACCTCCACTTCTCTCTTCTTATTGGTTCTCATCTCCCTCCTTCACTCTGTTCTAAAAGCCTGCATCTTGTTAGCCTCTGGTAATGCCTTATCTTGGAAGCCTGCAAATGCAAATATTTTCTCTAGCTGATAGCAATTAGAACTGTAGAGTAACTAAAGTTCTTCTCTGAGGTTGGGTTGGCTCAATATCTATCATGGCACACATATGGAACTCAGTGGTGATGCAGTTTTTACTCTTAATATTCTGTGATGACAGTAATGGAGTCAGGGCTACTTGAAAGTGAGATGTTTCTTTATTGGGTTCCTAACGTAAGCTACAAATTTGACAGAGATGCAGCAGTTTTTTCAATCACAATATTAAAGACTATATAAATTGATTTTTGTTGTAACAATGAATGTAGGGTTGAGCGGACACAACTGGGAAGGGTTGTTCTTCCAGAGAAGGTGGTTGCAGTGTATTGTTGCTTTCCCCACAACTCTGCTTGATAAGGAACAATTTAGTTAAAAGAGAAAGAGTTAAAGAAAGAGTTAAGACCACAGGCAATTCTAAATTAGTCAGATTTTTTTAACTTGGGAGTGAACTAACATGTTAAACTACAACTACTACAACAAGTGGGTTTGTCCAAGTTTATGAAGTTGATAAAGATCTAAAGTGAGTAGCTTACAGGATTACAGCAGTCTGGGCATGAACAGGAGAAGTAGCTCCTTTTATAGAAGGATGTTTTACCAATCTGCTGTGGAATGCCACGCTGATTATGATTAAGTGGAAATAACAAGAATAAAAGACAATATTAAAATGTTCAATTACATAAGTATAGAGATGTAACAATCCTAAATTCCTTGATTTTTTTTCTAACTCCTTCTCTCCAATATCTTGTGAGGATCCCTTCTACTGAATACTCTACTTGTGTCTATCATAGCCCTTATCTGGCCTTGCAGTGTTTTGGTTTCTTTGTGACTGCTCTCAGCTGGAATGCAGAGAATCTGGCTGAGATATTTTGGGTTTGTCTCTTTTGTGCCTTCTGGGATGAATAAAAGAAGAGTTTGGTTAGGTGGACTTGGCAATTCCTGAACACTGTTTTGTTCCTCCTGTTTATTGTCTCCTACCCTCCACACACACACACACACACACAGAGAGAGAGAGAGAGACACACACAAGCCACAGGAAAAGTGAATCTGACACAGCAAACAAAAGTGAAGTGTTTATCTGACTGCTGGGTGGCCATGGTGAAGTTATTACATTTCATAGATAACCCGTTGTGATCTCCTCAAACCAATCTCATGCAGTTCACACAACACTGTCTCTCTGGCTGTCTTCACCAGTCACAGTACAAACAAACTGGTCTGAAACAAAATATCTGGAAACATTTCCTCTGCACTCTAATCAGCCTCTTTTATTGCAGCAGACAACTCGTCAGTTTAATAAACCCTCTGTAGTACATACAGAGCACCAAAACAGCTAACAGCAAGTAAACAAATAGCCAGTTAACATAGTGGAGCATTTAGCAGCTATAGAGCCAGATGTTCCCCTCTGCTGTTGGTGGCGTCAAATCCAGAGTTGGGGGAAGAGCGAATCTTGGACTTACATTTGTCAGCTAATGCTAATGTTGCTCCTTATCTCCTGGATATGCATCTAATAGGCAACTGGTTGCTAACATGTTTGCTGAAACTACTTTATAAGGTAATAAAGTCAGTGATGAGAGTGTCAGTGTGATGGTTTCAGTGTTTAATCTTCAGCTTGTTCCACTGCTCCCAAATGGTAATACATAGTCTACTGGTTTAATGATATAATATGTAAGAATTCTCCTTAAAATGTCTCAAAGCAACTAGAGCTAGAACTTAGATATATATTTTGTTGAGCTGTTTACTTGAATCATTCAAAATGTTCCTAATGATGTTCAAACCAAGAGAAATCAATAGGTTTGCTGAAAGAACAGTGCTTTTCATTCATAACATCATTATCATAATCATCCATAATGTGGATAAAAACTTTAAAACATTGCCTCATCCATGAACATTTATGCCTCACTCACATCAGATAGATTTTCATCAGCAATGGTGGTTAACGTTACGTGCATGACCAGTTTTTAACAGATTGCAGCTGATAAAAACTCACGTGCAAGTGAAAAGTACATACAAGACAGTAAATCACACTGGGAAGTTAGAAAGCTACAATCTTGATGTGCTGAATTGCACAGAGTGCAGACAGATCGTGATGCAAATGGGTGACAGGACAAGCTGAGTATAAATGTTTAGCCCAAACATTGCATATTTTTTTGGGAAGCGTGTTTATTTTGACATTGTTTGTTAGTAATTGCATTGTTTTTTTTATGTTTTTCAGAAAGGGTTTACCAGACGAGACTTCACAGATATCACCATCTAGACTGCAGCACGTGATGTGATTCCGGATCAGGGTTGCTGTGAGGAGAAGAAGACGAACAGCAGAAGGATTTAATGAGCAGATTAACTGTGATGGACCTACAGGGGTGAAGTGGACTGGGGCCAATGGGAAGATAGACTTAAAGTTTAGCCTCTGTCAGGTGGTTTTGTTTAACTTGGCTTAGTTTAAAGCAGAAAGGCTGTAACAACTGGCGCCCAATGGTGCTCACATACTGTGGACTTCACCCCCCAAACTACCATGTGCTCTGTGTGTATTGCGTCTGACTGATAGTGTTATTTGACACTAACAAAGATTATTTTGGACTGGTGTTGCGAATATCTAATACATCGTGCCTTCCCTAGATACACAACTAGATTGCAGCCCAAAGTATGTGAGTCAATCAAAATTTGCAGGCTGTCAGCCCCTTTCCTCTGCTGCTTTTAAATTGATGGCATGATCTCTGCTTGAAAAGGTGGGAGGGATCAAGTTAAAAGCAGGAAAGCCCTGCAGGGAAGTGCAACTAAATGCTGCAAAATTACGTAAAGTAAAAAAAGCCTTTTTTAAAAAACAACAACAAAAATGGACTGCCCCTCAGAATGTAATTATCACTGTTATCCATCCCAACTAAATATATGTTTTAAAAAACAAACAAAAGAAAATGGCATCAACAAATAATCATGCTTTGTAGGAAAGATGTGTATACATAGAAATAATGTAGAAAATACAAGGCTGTATATTCTCTTCCATCAGATGGAAGGAGCTCTAGATACTCAGAGCTACCTGAGCTTCATGAGGAGCAACACAAGTCCAGTCAGAGCTCTGAGGAAATGCCAGGTACCTAACAGCCCAAAAATGATATATATCAGGGGTCACCATCCTTTTTGAAACTGAGAGCTACTTCATGGGTACTGAGTCATACGAAGGGCTACCAATTTGATACACTCTTCTGAAATAACAAATTTGCTCAGTTTGCCTTTAGTTATATATGATTATTAATGATTAATGATACTCATCTATGTGAAGACACTGATCACGTTAATGATTTCTCGCAATAATTATCAACAATGACTTAACAAGGTGGGAAACAGATAATATCAATATTCAATTTTCATTTTTAGAACAGGCCTGAGGGCTACTCATGTGGTCCTTGGGGGCTACCTGGTGCCTGCGGGCACCGTGTTGGTGACCCCTGATATATATGAATACTTCTGTCTGTAGTATTGAACTCTTTTAAATGAAGACAATTGTTGCTGTTTTGTTTTTGTCTTTTCAAGCAGTTTTTGTGTGTAGTATTAAAACTAAAAGATATTCTAGTAACATAAGTTGTACGTGGTCAGTTATGATTCCAGGCCTGAGTTATTATCCCAGTGCTGCCCTGACTTTGGTGATGATCAGATGCATGTTTGTGTTTAGTACTAATTAGCTAATCTTAGCATACTAAAATGCTAAACTAATGATGAACATGGTAAACATGGTAAACTTTATCTGCTAAATTTGAGCATGCAGCTCAAAGCACCACTGTAACCAGGCACAGCCTCAAAAAGTAGCATGTGCGGCTGTTTTTAGTGTCGTTAAGATGCAAATTATTTAGTGTTTTTCTTTCAGATGTTGATCATGAAGGACAAGAAGTATGTCTATGAATAGGAAGCTGTTTGTAGCAGCTCCAGATTTAATACAGGTTTTGATATAAACAATTTGTATTCACTTTATTCATATTGCATTTGTTTATCTGTCTATTTTTTATATGTAGCTGTCGAAATGGAAATGCTATCATGTACAGAAATTTTAACATTTAATCTTCACTTTGATAAAAGAAGGAAACTGAGAAAACAGCATGAGAGGCCTCCATGCCAGTCTTAAGAAGAGAGCATCAACAACAAGAACATACTTCACCAAAACGTCAAATTACTGTCCAAACACCCTTTCACCGTTTGAACCGAGTCAAATGTGTAAAATGAAAAATAAAGCAACAAAAAAAAAACACGGATTCGGAAGTATGAAACTGTGCACAGAATATAACACAAATCAACCAAAAAGTGCAGTTGACCTGTCTTCACAAAATATTATCTGGTGCTCACAATCAAACCTTGACCATTAAAATGCGCTGTATGTTCAACAGAATTGGATCAAAGAGTGGAGAAAGTAGTATGTTATTTGAGAGAAAAATCAGATACTCATACTCTGTACTATATAATAATCTGCTCAAAAATGTAAAAGCTGAAGCCTCACAATGTCTTAACAGTGCAGTAGGACAGACAGTGAGGGTGAACAGAGTTAAAGCACAGATGACAGGGGGACTACTACTGTGGAGGACTCATAGTAAACGAGGGGATTTCTCAGGAAGGATGTGCGGGGGAGAGCGCAGCAACCTCCAGACCTGGAGCTTATCTGATGGAGGATGGAGGAAGGGAGGGCCTGACTGCGGAATGAAAGGCCTCTGGATCAGCACTGGGAGAAACTGGAGCGAGGGTCTTTGACACAACGACCAGCCACCCTTGAATAAGAGAATGAGTTATATAAGGCGGAAAGATCTCCATGTACGGTTATTTTCATCAACTTTTACGTCCATTCTCTTCCACTCAGTTTACAGATCATCAAGCATATTAAGTTGCACACAGGAGATGTGGACAGAGAGAACAGCATCATTATTTATGGACTATGCAGTTGTTTCAAATGTGTCTTTTCTTTCTCTCATGAATTATTACCTGTGTGTCCATTTTTGTAGTCCACACAAGCCTGCTAGTTTACTGGTCATATGCTGTTGTCACCACCAGATCATCACCACCCACAGAGAGTGTTGTGTTACAGCTTATTCTGCCCCCACCAATTGAATTAATGCTGCTTTAAACTGAGTGTGTATGGAGGTACGAAGATTATAATAATCAGGGTAAACATTAGAATTGTAAATAATTATCTGACAGCAAATTTTTTTAATGGGAATTAAAAAAAGAAATTTAATTTGAGCCTTTCCCTTTTCTGCCTCCTCATACTTCTGACCAGTGTTGGGGAAGCTACTTTGCAAGCGTAGCTTGAAAAACTACATGTAGTCCAGCCTGGCAGTAGTTTGAACAAACTACTCCTAAAAAATTAGCTTTAGCAACTACTTATACTCATTATATTCATTTAACTCAGCGTTAAATAAATCAACATATGGTGTATATGAAACAAAATATAACAGCCTACAAAAAATTCACATGCCAGCAGAAATATGCCTCTCAACTCAAGTTTTTTTTTTTAAAGAACAAAAGCTGACATTTTTGGTCAACATCACAGGAACTTCAGAGGCACTAACACTTAGGCAATAGAACTAGATGCCAGAGCAGAATCGCTTGTTGACACGACACATGAGCAGTCTCTCAAAGTTTTTAT